>VZTB01010552.1:860093-1105979 GCA_013397245.1 Thryothorus ludovicianus
TTTTTTTTTATTTTCCTCACAGAGAATAGCAAAGCGCTGCTTCAGTGTGGCTTGCAAGGAGGAAAGGCAAAATTAAGGAGTGCTGGCAGAGCAAACCAAGGCCCTTTTCAAAAATTCGTGGCTGTTTGTGAGAGGTTAGGCAAGGAGAGGCGAGGCCAGCCCAGGCACTCCAGACTGCACAGCTGAAAACAGGGCGATAACAGGAAGAATAAGAGAAGAGCCTTGTGTTTGGGGTCTGAAAGATGACCCTTGATAATACCTTTACCAAAAATCAGAGCCTGCCTGGCTCCCACAGAGCTCAGATCAGCTGGTTTGGAGGCAAGGGTAAGAAACACCATCACAGGCAGCAAGAGTGACTCAGGGAAGCAACTGAAGGAAGACTGGCTCAGGAAACACAGGCTCATTTCTGTCCTCCCCTACAGACACCATCTAAGGAAAATGCTTAGACCCAGAGCCTCCAAGATAATCAATTACATGCCTATATACCAGGAAAGTCAATCAGCTTAACCATAACCCTGAGGAAATCCTGCTATCTCCACCACTTTCCAGTGCACATTACACATCTACATTCCTTTGAGGATGTGGATTTTAGTCTCCATATGTCTCACTTCCCTGGTGTTTGAGAAGAGATAACATTTCCCTAATTCTTCAAGGTATTCTATTCAGCAGACTGTCAGGCATGCCTAATAATTCAGTGAAGGGGTACCTAAAAGAATAATCTGGAAATACCTACTCCTAAAATAGCTAAGATTCGGTCTGTACTGTGAGGCCAGATAATACTTCAAGATTTTTTTGATTCTTTCATCCATCCAGACTTCCTTAATTCTTGAGCTTTCAAAAGCTTGTCTAGCATGATTTTAAGGGTACATTGCTCTGGTTTACCATGGCTTTCTTGAAACACAAGGATGGTTGTCCTTGGCAGACAAGCTCATTGAGCACAACTGCAGCAGGGCAAGCAGTATTAGTCTGCACTCTAACAAGACTGGAGAGTCACGACAAGCTATTTCCAGACTGGTATTTGCTTTCTTCATTGCTGGAGAGCTTGCAGGACAAACAGAATGGATTGCCATGCTTGCAGGTCAGGCCCAAAAGGGTCTCAAATATTTTTGCTCTTTTCCTTTCAGGACCTGGTTTGCAATGGGGCCAATGCAGACATGGTTTGGCAAGAACAGCACAAACCCTGGCAGTACTCATGTACCTTGGGAGAATGCTCAGTGGGAATCACTGGCAGAATTATAACCTTGAACTGGGCAGGGAATAGCTGACCTAAGGAATGGCCCCAGCAGCTGCAGGCATTTATATATTCAATCTCAAAGCTTTAATCATTACAGTTCCTGCTGCTAGGGAGGAGCTAAAGAACTCTAAGGTGCAGCACTAAGCTTTGAGAGTTTTTTACTGTCAAGTTTAGGACCTGACCCAGCTGGATATCTGCTGGAAGTTACTGCCACTGATGCATAAGGCTACATTGCTGCTGTTCAGGGAAAAGGATCTTGTTCTCTTGGGGTTTATTCTTGCTGAACGTGTCAGCAGCTGGGGTGAGAGCTGCTGTATGTCCAACGTGTCATGCAGACCCCATCCACCCCAGTGTCCCAGATACACCACTGACCCCATGCTGCGTCCAGCTGCATTGGCCCACAGGGCTGGAGCAGGAGATGCTGCACTTGGGAATGTTCCAAGTACCAAGCCCTGCTGGAGAGTCATCTGCAGACTGCAGTCTCTCTCCTGTCACATACCATCCATGTCTCCTTCATATGACCCAGAGTGGGTCACATGTTTAGGAAGGGGAAAAAAAAAATAAATGAAAAAGAGTGCTGACAAACTGATCTTCACTACAGAATGCATTTGTGAATAGAAAACAGGCTCTAGGGCTCATAACCTAAATGCAGATACCAGCAGCTCCTAAAAAAATAAATCTTCAAAAATAACCCCACACCTGAAAACTGCTCCTCAGTGAAGGAGACACTGTTCCCTTCTGAGCATCTTCTTTTTCCAGAGCCCTTCTGGAACCCAGCTGCTCTGCGTAATCCCTACTTAGGGACAACTCACAGCAGCCCAATACAAGCTGCTCTCAGTTTTCCACTGCAATTAGCATAGGTGGTGTTTATCTTATTTTAGAGTGACCTGGCTCCTCTGGGGAAAGCCCTTGTCTCCAGTTCACTCAAAGACACAGCAGCTGCTTCTCTTTTTTCAGTATGAAGTGTCCTTGCAAATGGCTGGGATGGATGAGTAGAGGGTAAATGAGAGTCACTACCACCTAGGCACTCAAATGCACAGGCACACTGTTAACACCTGCAATCCTGCCCCAGAGGCCACAGATAAGTTCCAGTGGCCTTGTCAAAGGTTCAGGGGGCTGCTTTCCAAAAGCCACAGATTCCCCGGGCTGCCCAAAACTTGCAGACAGAAGAATAAAACAATCCCCTCTCAGCTGATCTGCATGCAAAGAATAAACACAAGAGGCAATTGGCAGCATCAAGGCACCCTGCACTCTCTCTTGGCTCAAATACATGCTTTTGGGCTCTACAGATGTGCAGCTGGCATGCCCCAGGAGCTACTTCCCTCCTCAGACATGTCAGCATGCCTAGAGCATACCAACACAGGCATCTACAGGGGCTTTTAAAGCAGATCTCCAGCTCATCCCCACTCGCTGCACTTTGGTTCACATCACAAGGTGACCTTGGAGGGGGCAAGGGGGACTCCTTTCAGATGAAGCCTGACAGAGATGCATGCTAGAGCATACCAAACACACTCCAGACAGCCACATCCAACCCTAAGAACTGGAGAGTAGAGCTAATCCAGAGGAAAACACCCCCAGAAAATGCCAACAGCACTGACCTTGTGTTCTCAGTGCCATCTGATTTAGCCTGCAGAGCCACTCCCAGTGCTCAGTGACACAGAATCCCAGAACACTCCGAGCTGGAAGGAACCCACCCTCAGAACCACTCCAGCTAGACTTTGCTCCCATCCATCTGACAGCTTTCACCTGCTTCTCTTGCCTGGTGCTTCAATGATCAGTCCTCAGAGACAATCCCTCAGCCTTTATTGCTTGCAATTGCAACAGCTATCCAAACAGGGCCTTCGTTCTGCCTGCCCAAGATGTCTGAATAAAACAAAATTAATTCATTGTAGTTTTTACTGCTTCCAAATTTGCTTTCTACAGATGTTTCCCCCATTTCACCACGAACCATTATACTTCAGTTTCAGCTGCAGAAACCATTAACCCATTATGAATGGGAAATATTGACCTATTTTGAAAAGCTGGTTCTAGTTCCTCTACCACAGTAAACAATAGCAGCAAAGCTGCTTGGCACTAGCCACCTTCCAATTCCTATTCATATTCTGGTGTTTGTGCATGGTTTACGGCAGGGATTCTGCATTGTTTATTTTCTGTTTCTCTGCAGACAGTGGCATTGTTAAACAGCATGTGTCCGAGAGAATCCACCCTCTCCATGGGATCTCCTCCCAGCTATTACAGCACTTCCCAGAAACCTACTGAGCTCTGGAATAAACAAGTCTCAATGGGGGGACTGAGCCCACACCCAAGAACTAGAGTGCTATGAAGCCTCCATAGCAATGAAAGTAACTTGGCTTTGCATGAAACCTTCCTTTTGCCTAATGAAAACCCTGTGCTGTCACCCTTCCTAATGATGCTTTCTTGTCCCCTACAGGCAGAAGGCACAATAATGGACTTTTCTCTGACTTACTTCAGCTATGATACAGGCCACAAGAGATGTTTTCCTTCTGACCCGTGAGCCTGGGTGCCCAAAGCATTTCACCTTGGTCAGAAAGAGCAGAGATCAATTTTTGGTACAGATGAGCTGGGAAAGGGGGTGAGGAAGTGGGGAATTCCTCCCAACACTGGGAAACCTTCCATATAACCAGTTTGTTTTTCCTCACTCATGCAAAGTTACACCAAATGCCAGATTTGGGGTCAGTAAGGAAACTCCTCCAAGGCCGATTGAAGAGACCACTATATAAATAACTCTTGTTTTTTGTTTTCCCTCCTGCAGTTTGGGGCTTGATACATCCTCAGTATCATCTAACTGTTCTGTCCTGGCAAACTCCCTCCCAGCAGCGCTAGAAAGCCTCTGTTGGCATTTTGCCTTGCATACATTCACTCATCTCTTGTCATAGGATACAGAGAGATGCTCTGCAACATGTTATATTAGCAAAGGCCAGGAAGGCCCTGCTGGTCTAAACATCTCATATGCAGTAAATTAGGATTGTGGCAACTTTGGTTCATTGATTCAGACAGCACATTTCATACTCACATTCCTAGGGTTTTGGCTTTTTTTTTTCTGGCTGGCAACAGATGTTCAACATTTCTGTAGCACAAGGGAATCACTGAGCAGTGAAGACATGGGCTCATTGTAGGATCTGTAGCTGGCAGCCCACCTCTTCTCTGGGCCAGAGCAGGCCTAGACTGACAAGCAGTATCAGCAATTGTTCCCCATATGGCATGAGAGGGAAATGCTCCCAAACAGGAAGATAAACACTCCGTCCTGCATTTCAAAGATTTTGCCATCTGACCTCACATTTGCTCTTTTTTTGTATTGGCTTTGAAAAGCATTTACCCATCTATCTGAGTCTTTCAACATTACCATGTTTACAAGACATGCACATTTCACTGCTCTTCATAATTCATTCCCACTGCAGTCAAGCTCACACACAGTCAAAGCAGAAGCCCTTCAGAAGCACTAAAACCAGTACTAGGTTGCATAAAAATGATAGTTCCCATATGTCCTTATAAACACCATGCCAAACTGTATTGTGCTGTATTTACATTGTGTTAACATCTACCAAATTACCAAGCCAGCAGGAGAACATACACTCATTCACATTTCTAAACAAGGCTTATAGTCTGGGTGAGCATTTAGTTTTTGGGGTTTTTTTTTGTTTTTTTGTTTTTTTAGCAACGTCTATGGAACAAAAAAAAAGAGAATTTTAGCATAAACTTGGCATGCAGTTTCATGTTACTCACCAGAACTAAAACATCTGCATCCTGTGGTATCAGTCCATTTGGGGACTTTGTTAATTCAGAGGCATCTAGAGTTTTGGATGGTATTACCCCTGGGAGAGCTTCCTGTCCTCCTGACATTTCACATGGTTCAAAGGAAAAGAATTTAAGCTACCATGACTAAATTCATTCTCTCTTTTACATTTCAGTTTATTTTCAAGTGTACAGTTCTACAAAGCAGGGAATCAGGTCCATTAATACAAACTGAGGATCTGAAACTACACTCTGGAAATTTCCTTCCTATCCAGGGATATTTCCTGGCTAGCAGCCTTCTGATTTTCCTGGACCTGGGCTTTCCTTATAACTACTAGCTGATGAATCTCAATGCTTGTAATAAGAGACCTACACCATAGTTTTTCAGATGAGGACCAAGATCACTCCCTAGGGAGACACAGAAAGTCAGAAGTGCCAAACAGATTCGAGCAATTTTCTGTTAAGCCTGTCCCTCCCTAACAGCATCAGAAGGGAAACAAGCTCTAGACCTCCTGCCCAGGCTAATGAAATCTTTTTCTGATCTGGCTAACCAGGCAGTAGATTGTATTTGTAGGCAAAAGACTGGGACCTTTCCTGGTAATCTATATGGTTACAGGCAATACCTCTCATTACTTACAGCTGTACACAGTAATCAGCAAGATTAATTCTTAAACCTTTGTGAGAAATCCAAACCACCTGGCCCAGATTTGAAGCAGAGGTTGAAGTCAGGATATAGTAAAAGTTACCTTCCCTTTAGAGGTAGGTTCTGGGTTATGACTGCTCTGCATCTTCAGGGGAATTACAGTTGACTCCTCTGGTATAAAGAGATGTTCAGCAGGATTTGGGTCACAGAGAGCATCAGTGCCCAGACCAGCTGAACACTGGAGAGCACAATGAGGAACAAACCTGAACCAGACCAGAGCTGGGGTCATGCAAAGTGGATGATACTAGACTCTGTTGCACAGACAAGTGCATGACCTCAGAGCACTGGCGTAACAAGAAGGTTCCCCACTGAACCACTCAGGCAAGCTTTCATCATAGACTATTTTTCTTGCTGTTTCCTCATAAATCACTTTTCAGCTTCCCTTATACAGGTTAAAGGACAGTGGCAGCTTTCAGTCTGCTTGCTTAGGGCTGATTTAAACAGACATGAAGGAAAGATAAAAGATCTAAAGAGTTCCTCAGCTGTCCATTGAACCTGAAACACCAGTGTGGAGGAGTGGTAACAGGCCTCAATTCTTCATGCACTCACTCTACATATCATTGCAGAGGTATCAAACTACAGATTCAAATTAATTTGTAATAGTCAAAATACCAGTTTATAGCCATTATATTGATGGCAGAAGGCAAAGCACAAGAATGTTTGGAATTCATCCTACATGCCTTATCATAACTTTGTTTATTCTTCATGTTTTAGATATTTGGCAGATCTAGAACAAAAGGAACACAGAACTACTTCCAGCCAACAAAACTAATGGAGAAGATTTTCAGATACTTCTGTTTGAAAGTACATGTATTTGGTAGACAATACAAGTGAAAAGCTTTGTAATCAGCAGCTTGGGCATAAAACCCAAAGGATTTCCTGGGTGGTCACACCAATTCTCCAGGCTGCCATATTTTAGACAGCATTTTGGATCATCTCTGCAAGTGAGTTCATGCTCAGGTCTTGGATTTCAACCAGGATTTTGTCCTACTCTTCTATCTGTGATGGTGATGATGTTGCTGCTCTCTTACTTTGGTCTTCTAGCAGCATACACTGACGATTCAGGGTGAGCAGAGGCAAGGTATGATTCAAGAAAGGATCTCATGCTTGAAGGAGGCTTTAAGCCAATCCATCAATGTTTTTAAAAAAGATCACTCATTTTGTCAGGAAACCTAGAAGCCTGCGTCAAAACTTGTGATTCTATTGTGCTGCTTCAGGCTTGAACTGAAAAAAAAAAGAAAATACAATAAAATGCCCTACATTTAATCCACACCTTTCCTCCCCTTTGTTTCTTTAAGGGACTCAGAGTCCGATAAAAAAGGATTGCGACAGGCACGGGTAGGTCACATAGATGCTGACAGCCTCTACCATGCAGGATGGACCATCTGTGTTTCTAAGAACAAATTCAGCCACTTTGGAAGGGAGGAAACAAGCACAAGAATTTGCCTGTGATCCACAACTTATTTATAGCCACAACTGCAGCTAGAGTTCAGGTCTTGCTGGCCACTAGAAAAGCACAGTCTGAGCTTCAGCCATCTGTTTGAAGGTTAGGCAGCCTCCATCTCTGCCAACTTCTAAACTTTAATGAAAATAGAGCTGTTCTTTTTTTTTCTTCCATTAAATCTCCTCCCAATCTTAGATTTAAGAGCCTAACAGTAACATTTCAAAATTACCTCAGTGATTTGGGAACACAAGTCACAGTAATTTCATGCAGACACTGTGGTGAAGACTGACCACTGACCAACTCCTACTATGGAAAAATTTTGGCCACCATCATTCCAAAAAGATGGCAAGGAAAGGGCTCATCTCCAGAGAAACAGTGCAGCCTTTGAAAAACATTTTAGTAATACTTTGTCATACACAGCACCAGTGCTGGAGTTGCTAGAACTCATTCCTCTGGGACAAATTCTTTTCCTCAAATGATATTTAAACTACATAGTCATTGTTTTTGAGCACAGCTCAAGACATTCCTTTTCCCTTAGCATATATGCCTGTTTGACATAAACCTAGAAGTTGTGAGAACTCTGAAGGATTTTTGGTAAGTGAGCCATACTGTATGTGAAGAAATGTAATAAATTACTGTTGGAATCGGGAAACACCTACTACCTAAACTTCACACTTCAGTTTGGGTAACAAAACATCTTAGAAAATCCAAATTTAACCTGGAATGAATCTGTACTTTTTGTGATGAACTTATTTCTTAATGTTTGAGTAGTCCAGTTCTCTTAACATCTGCCCTGAACGGGCCCTTCCTATATCATCTTAAAAAAAAAACCAAAAGAGGGGAAAAAAAAAAAAAAAAAGCAAACATTGTCTTGCCAGAGCATTGGATCTTTCAGCTGAAAGGGCCAACTGATGGGTTGTAAAATTTTGCTGTTTAATTTCAGTAGAAGAGAAACCTCGTCCCTCCACCTTCCACAAAAGCTTCAGGAAAATGCTTCAAGACCAGTATTTTCTGCTAGCAAAAGGCTCATTGCACATAACCTCCCAGGGGAGATCTCACAAGAGGAAAAGCTCTCCAAGACAAAGATCTCTCCCAACCAGCTGGAAAACAACATACCTTCATTAATTTACTCAAGATACTGGGACTTTTGCAGAGCTGTGCTACAGATTTGTGCAATACCCCATATTGCAGACCTCTGGGTTCTAGGGAAAACACGAAAGAAGGGGTGAGTGGGAGAAGAAGCCTACAATGGAGAATTCTGATTTCTGCCCTTTCATCTTGCATCCTTATTAGGGCAGGTCAGAACTCCTCAGTATTGCAGCCCTGTTGTATCCAGAAGCACCCAGCTCCTTCATTTTCATACACAAATCCCCCTTTCTGAGAGGTGCTCTTGTTACTCCCTCACTGTCCATCACTGGCAGCATTTGTCAGCCTCTAGCACACAGAGGTTGTCCCTGCCCAAATCAGCTCCTCGTCCTGATGACAGAGAACACGAGGTGCTCAGTGTTCACACACCTGAACAGCCAAGAACAGAGCCCAGGAGCCCTGCTGGTGATCAAAGCCCTTATCTCTCCCACGTGCTTGCTATCAACAACTGACAGCACATGATCACATCCAGGGCTGCAAACAGACTTCCACCTGAACACGTTTGCCTATCACAAGAGTTGGCTTTTCCTCCTTAGCACTAGTCTAACCTACATCACTACTGAACAAACTCAATGATCTCCAAGGACCACAGAAAAAATAAATGCTGCTAACAAATTATTTGATCAGTAAAGAAAAGGACTTAGTACTCTAGGATGATTGGAAAAAAAACGTGGAATGTAAAAATGAATGGTAAGGCTTGGCAAGGACTCCATGCTGGCTGAGCAGCCCTAACATCTGGGAGTCAGGAGTGCCCCAGATCAGAGACTCTCAGACACGCTTTCAACAGCACCAAGTGTTTCAAAGCAAAGGGTAAGGTGGGGACAAGGCTGCATTTACTTACTGGAAGCACCCAGATGTGCTGACAGAGGGGGCCAGGAAACCAAGGCAGTGGGAGAGGCCACCAGTGATGGCTCAGCAGGCAGGTAGGGAGCTCTCAGCACATATCCACCTCCATCAGGGCCCCAGCACAACCAGGTTTGCTGCCAGGAGCAGCAGTGACCATCAGTAAACTACCACAAAGCTGCTCTCCTCAACCTACACCAAATCTCAGCCCTTCCCCAGAGCCAGGAACACTGCAGCTTAACTTCCTCACTCATCATCACCTTGAAAAATAAGTAGGAAAACATGTTATCATCAATCTGTCCTCTGTTGCTGCACTGGATTTTGCTGTTGCCTGTTTCTTGCTCCTCACCATCATCCTAGAAACAGCAAATACTGAACAGACAGAGCCAGCACCAGGGTAAGAGAAGGCCTAACACAGCCATGGACCCCCTTGAAAGATAAAGGGAAACCACCAGGAGGATGAGCTACAAGTATTTTAACTTTCACAAGCAAAAAGATCACACTAGAAAATACTCTGAAAGCAAGAAAAAAAAAATCCCCACCTTTTTATGCTATTCAAAAACTGTAAACACTTCCAAGACAGGGAAAGGTGAGTAGAGGGTCAGTCAAACACCAAAAACCCTGAGTAACTTTAACAACACATATATATTTTGGCACGCAAATTACCTCTCCAGACAGCTTCTGCAAGGCCTAAGCAGCTTAGCAAGCTTGTGAAAACCGAGAAAATTTGAAGTGGCTGTGAACTATGATGCTGTGAATCATGTCAGCCTTTTCTAGCATGGCTACTGCTGTAATCCTGGACTATGGCTTTGCCTGCAGCCCACCACTGAAACCTTCCACCTGTACAGAAAGATGGCTTTGGGTTCAGGTATCAGACTTCACACAGGCTCCCATCCCAAACCCACCACTGGTTTCCTTCTGTCATCCCACACCTTTACTTGCACAGGCAGGCTATAAATACATTAGCAACCCATATAATTCTTGTTCAGTTATGACAAGTGCCATAAAAAAATAGAATATAGGAATGCATCAGAGTCTTCAGATCTCTCCCTTCCTCCCCATTCTGCTCTAGGCTTGTGTTTTTGGGGTTTTCCACCCTACCCCTCCCCCCTTTCCTGGGAAATGTGATGAAGGAGGGTGGAGTGGCTCGGGCTATGTACAAATATTCAGACAGTCTCTTAGCAATAAATGGATCTCAGTCAGTTCTATTATCCGTCTGGCTGTGGCTCCTATTATCTGCTGTGAATTGTAGCAGCGATCTCTGGAACAGCATTCAGGCACCATCATTACTTGCACACCCTCCAAAGACTGCTCTGTAACAAGGCATGCTGGATAATACTTGCCATTAGAAGAGGGAACATAAAGGCTTCAAGCTATGACTAACACAGTAAAAGGCTCTGCATGGGGCTTTTACATTCATTGACCGAGGTTTGTTATTAAAGAAAATTCTAGGTTCAAAACCTAGACCTGCATTTTGTACAGCACATCAGCTGACTTACACAAAAAAGTGATTTCATCCTCTTCTTGCTCACTTCCCCACTCCTCTCAGCTAAATCCTCATGGAAGGCTGCTGCTGGAGAGTGGGGAAGGCACAGCACAGGTCTGCCTGGAGCTCACAGTCCTCAAATGGGGACCATAAGCCTAAAGCAGTGAATTTGTCCAGCCCAAATTGCCTGGGAGCCTGCTAGGCACCACAAATGCGAGCACCACAGGGAACATCCAGCAATTCAGAGCTGAAAGCCTCCAAAGCAGCACTCACATGGCTCCTTGTTAGGAACAGGAGTTTTGGGATCCAAACCCACATCTTACTTCCTCATGTTTTTTCACAAGCCCTTCCATTTGTTTGAGGCCCATCTGAAAAGCCTGGATTGAAATCCAATATCCTCCCCTGGGGTAGGATGAGGGTTTTAAGAGAAAAACCTCATAGGTCTCCCTCCCATAGCCAGCAAGGCAAGGCCACAAACATGAGCTCCACCAAAACTCATTTTCTTATGGACTTCTACCTGGCAATAGACTGGTTTCAGCTTCCTGGGCACAGAATCTCTGGACGGAAGATTTCCCGAAACTGGAATATTTCAGAAACCTCCCTTTCCTGCACAGCTTCCCTAATGCTTTTCTCACTTGGACACCTATTTCACAGCAGGGCTTAATATCTTACTATTACCCATCATTCAGCACGACTGAAAAATTAGTCATCAGCCTAAAAAGTTATTAAGAAACACTTGATACTATGATTGCTTTCCTGTGGAATGAAGCAAAGGGAAGAGGTAGGGGAGGGAAGGTGAGTCAAACCTTGCACTTACAGTCAGGAAAGCTTTCCCAGCACAGGAACAAATCTCCTGGGGAGCCTCAGCCCACAGGAGAGCACCCAAGATCCCAGCTTGGCACAGCCCCTCCACCATTGATAGCCCAGAGGCAACTGGCAGAGGCTGCCTTAAGTAGAGCTGCTGCTCCCCAGCAGCACCACCCATGGCTAATGTGCTCCAGATGAAAGTCATTCCTCGGCCAAAATTGCTCCCAGGCCTCAGCTGGGAAACACAGCCCTTCTCCCTGCTCTGCCCTTGGGCACTTAGGTCCAGGGGTGGCCGCTCTCTCATCCATGCACAGAGCAGCTTGGGGACAGGGGCAGCAGCTGGCTCTGGAGCATCGTGCCATGGGCTGTGGAGCCCAGGGAAAGATACAGGAGATGAGGGAAGGAGCACAAGATGAGCTCCACAAGGTCCACTCATGTCAGAGACTTGCAGGTGCTGCCACCAGCAACACCTCCTATCCTATCTGTGTGTACCCCCAGGTACTGCTTAGGCAGAGTGGCCCAGTGCTCTTTTCCTGCATCCTCAGATGGCTTCTGGCCATCCCAAACTGGGGTCACACTCTCTGCTCTTTTCACCACTCCTACCCCGTGTCCCAGGAGCTCCTGCAGCTCTGCAGATGGTGTGATGTGCAAGCCTGAGGTGAGACAGTGAATGGCACTAGAAAAAGGGAAAAGTTATAATGGGAAGATAAGGGGGACAACTGGGAGAACTGAAAAAGGGCATAGGACTGATCAGAGCCACAAAAAGCTGACAAGAACAGAGTATCACAGCTCTTCATGGCCATTTTTACCCCATTCACAGTAGAATTCAAGGCATCTCAGGGTGGAAGGAAAAGTAACCTTTTGAGGAAAAACAAGAACCAACAGCCTGCAAAAACATGGCATCTCCTAAGGCAAGATTCTTCATGAGGTGGAGCTGAGCTATTGTGTGTACCCACTCAACCCCACCACCCTGAGAAGGGATTGCTGGGAAAGGGCTGCCACTGGCTAGGAGTCCTTGTGCCCACAGCAGGGCTGGCTGGAATGGGCAGTCTGAAAAGCTGCATTTTAAGTGGCTTTCTGTCAGGCAGTGCCAAATATTTGTGAGGATGTTTTGAGAAGGAAAAAAAAAAAATAAAAGAAAGAAATATTCCCCCCCATTTTTATGTTAATAAAAATATATTCGATTTGTATACAGTTTATATGCTTTATAAAAGTGCTAATTACTCTCCCAAACAGAAGACAAACAGAACAATTTCTTTTGCATCCCACCCTTTCTCCTGCTTTACCCTTTCTACTTTTATGACGCAGCATTTATTTAAGTCAGAATTGTGCCCAGCTTATTCCGCCTTCCGCATGGCGCATCCTCACCTCTCTTCCCACTCATAACAAAAATAATAATAACTTGAAAATCTATGTCAGTGGAAATTTGGAAAAACATTCTGAAGGGAAAAAAAGTCTCCAAATATAAAGCGCACAAGGTCTCCAACACTGCCCCCCCGCACCCCTTTCCACAACTTTTTCCTTTGGTGCATACATTTTTCCAAGGTCACCTCAGAGGCTTTTCCTAGTTGGCTATTAAAACAAAAAAAACCTCCTCCTGCCCCAAGAAGCACATGAAGCCATCACTGTGGCTTGGACTGTTTCCCTGTGTATGGATGCCATGGGAGAAGCAGCAGGGCGGGGGGAGTGGCGAGCTGATATTTTTCCAAGACTTTTTCTCTCACCAGAGGAGGATGAAGATGGAGTGATGAGTGAGGTTCCGTTTGTCTGGCAGCATGAGTCACTCAGCAGCAGTTTCCGATATACACTTTTTTTCTTTTTTTCTTTCCATTACAGAAATTGGTGTCATTTATTCCTTCCTCCGTCCTAAGTAAAAAAAAAATAATAATAAATCCTGCTACCGTTAGGTCTAATTTATTCTGGGAACTTGTCTGAGGACCCACCAAACCTGGGGGGGAAGGGTGATTTGAAAGACAATCCAAAATATAATCGGCTCTGGAAGCTTTTAAAGAGACTCCTTTAAGGCTGTGCCAAACCTTAAAGAAGGAAAATACTTCCACTAAATCCCTCCCACCATGAATGGGATCCTGTATGTCTGAGGCTTTTTATTGGCTGGGTGGTTTTGGGTTGTTGGTTGGTTGTTTTTTTTATATCAAAGATGTTACTCTTTCAAACAGGGTCTGAGCCCTGTGGCTTTTCAGCAGGCAGTGAATTCTTGCTCCTCGGGCATGCAGCATTCTGACACAGCCCTCCCCCACGCAGGGTCGGGTTCTCATGCTAAGATCTGGCTCCTGGATCTTGAGCTGTTGTTTTTTTCTGGAAGCTGTTTTTTCCCCCCTCTTCACCCTTTAAAAGCAAAACTAAACAGAACTAAGCCGTTAAAAAAAAAAAAAAATCCTCACAGGGCTCAGAAACCCAGTCTGACCTCCTTACTCCTGACATATCAAAATATTCCCACTGTCTGCTCCAGGCAAGGGCTGGTGCTGCCTGTGCTACCTCCAGCAGCTCCTCTGCATCCAGCCAGAGCAGGGGTGAAGCAGAAGTCCCTGGTAGCAGGCAGAGAACGTGAACAAGGCATCCCCATTGTAGTCAGGACCACCCAATCAATGGTGTTAGGAGTGATGTGTGAGCACACCCGGGCCTCCACTTACTTGCCCACAAAAGTAACCCCCCCCACCTCCCCGGGTCTTGCTCCAGGTCACAAACTGACCAAACCCAAGCTGTGCCCCTGCTGTGACTCCAATGTGTGGCAGAGTTCAGGCAGGTTTTAAATGAACAATACTAAACTGGTCCCCTGCATTACCAGAGAGCAAGGATGATTGCAGAGCCTAAGTTTAATTATTTTGATGGAAGAGTATCTCAGGGAGTAATGGAAATGCTATTATATTTTACCTAGAGCTGGAGGCCCTGCTGCCCTATAGCTCTTTCCTTCCAGCTGGACATCCAGGTCTGGTAATGCATACCACTGTAATTTCTGTTTTACGAGGAGCAGCATTAATAAGCCCCACAGCCTGTGGTTGTTCATTCGCTCAGATGCCACATTTAACCTCTGCTCCTCTGCCCAAGTCTCAGCTCTACCAATCTACCCTGTGCTGAGAGGGTAAAAGGAAAATTCAGCAGCAGGAGAAAGCAGTGCTCTAGGAGCAGAAATCTCCTTCCTGAGTTCAAAAGGCAAAGGGAAAAGGCTGCAGGGAAAACGTCTGGATGTTTGGATGGAATGAAACACATTCTGTCTGAATGCAAGCATACAGCAAAGAAGGATCCTTTCTTCACTGACTAGGAGGACAGGGACTTCAAGGCATCTTGCCCACAACAGCCTCATTCTTTACATGCCATGAGCAACTTAACTTCTGCATTTCAAGTTCTTCTCTGGTGCTATGTCACCTAAAACCAGTAAGGCCCATCCTTGAACCAGCAGCTCTTCTAGTACAGACTGGAAGGCCAGAGAGGAGCTCTGGCACCCTGGGAGCATCTCCTGTTTAATTAACATCCTTCTGGATAGGGGACTGCTGCAGTTCAAACATTTCATTGAACCTCTTCCTTCTCCTTCCCCTGGAGGAGCCCGTGCTTTGGGGCTGCCCCAGCACCAGCCTGCCCGTGGCTGCAGCAGAAGTGGCTGTATCCAGAGCTGTCCTTTCAGTATCCAGAGCTGTCCTCTCTGTATCTCAACATCACATCAGGTTCACGGGGCAGAGCCTGGGCTGCTGCCTGCCTGGTTCTTGGCGTGGCCCAGGTGGCCGTGTGTCCTCAACCAGGCCTCGGGCCAGGCTGACCACTGACTCCCTGTTTTCTGCTTGGCCACTCTTAAAACAGTCAGCTCTTTGGGCCTGCTAAGAGTCTTGGAGACCCCACAAGAAATACTCCCCCTCAGTTCTGATTTCCTGTTTACAGTGACATCTTGGAATGTGCTTCCAAGCAGTGTTTAATCCTTTTACTCTGTCACATTGATTTTGAATCATTCTAGTTTAAGTGTTATGAGTACCAAGACAAATATTTTTTATGAGTCTCAAACCACAAGTATCTTTTTTGACCTTATTTTTAATTTCATCACAAATAATCCCAAATTTAGCTTGACAGGATCCATCTTCCACAAGGTACCAGAGGCTGCCTGATTAAGACCCAGCCTCATGAAAGCAGCTATTGAATGAAATTTCAAGGCAACTCTGAAAGGAATAGGTTCAGACCTCCAACCCCACAGCAAGAAAAGGTGCATAACCCCCTCTGGGAATGCAACACAAACTGTTCTGTAAGAAGATTGTGCTCATGCATCTTTACTTTCCTTATGCTTTAGTTTTCAGTAGCTGCCAAACATGACTGGCATTTCCCAAACACAGGCAAACATTATTTATTAAAGGAAATTGAAGTCCCCTCCCTGAACAGCCAGAGGGTTCTCAGTCTAGGGCATAACCCGAGAGAAATCCAAAGCATGGAGGCACTGTGGACTCCAAGCACTACCTCATCCACCTATGGATCTGTGGCTCCTTGCAGCTCCAGACAAGTTCAATGGAAACTGAACGGTCAAGTCTCTATGCACAGGAATACCACGGCATTTTCTGTAAAGGCAGCCTGCAGCAGAAAGCTCAGTGTGTTTTTCTTCCCCTTCTTGACCAGCATGACCCAGCAGAATGTTTGCTGAATGTGAGGGAACCCAACTTAAACAACGTAAGTTAAAGGGGAGAAAAAGTCAACATCACATCAGGTTTTTTGTGCCAAACCTCACCATATAGAGATGTGCAATTACGGAATTTCCTGAAATACCCTTCTGCTAGAAAGAGAAGTGGATAAAGGTTACATGGGACTCTGAAGAGCCTCATGAAAGGATACAGGATCATAACCAAATGACCCCCTGCTTAGGGAAAGAAAACCACAGTGTCCAGTTTCAGGTGGCAATCAAAGTCTGAGCTCTCAAATACATATGATAAAGGAGGTATCCACAAGCAACACGTGCCAGCAATGGGGTTTTCAAGCACTGATTGTACCAGGAGGCAGTGGTCCCTGTGTGCCTTGCTGTAGATTGGTGCTGCTGGCATGAGCCTGCTTATTCATTCACAGAAAAAAAAATATGTTCTTTTAGAGCAGTGTGTTCTAATATAAATTTCTCTGGTCTTCCCCTAAAATGTCAGCACTTCTGGTCAACTGCTCAATATCATCAAGAGCAAGCTGGAACCTCTCCCAGCTCAGGAGCCCACATCTCATTCCCCACAGGGCCCTGGGACAGGCAGGATTTCTTCAGCCTTCATTGCATTCCAATGTGTTCACTCACACAGGTTTGTGACCTTTTAAAGGGTCGTGTTGTTCTTTCTTTTTTTTTTTTGTCCTGGTCCTTGCAAAACATAATTATGAATCCAAGGTCGTTATCAGTGTTGTCAATTATGCAATGGCTGAGCAGCTGCTCCCCCTGTTGCTGGCCTAATAGTACCATGCAGAATTTCTTGTGCCATTTAAAATTTGCTATATCATGAGTTTCCTTTCAATTGCAAAAGCAGAAAAACAGCTTGAGTACTTTTCCTCCTACATCTTTACTTCAAGCTGCTTTTACAGTCCTCAGTACATCTTTCAGCATCTTGTGCCTTAAATACATATCCCAAGGGTAATAAAGAGAAATTAAAAAAGAACAATTTTCCCCAGATGGTACCCAAAGTCATCTATGAACACAATGATAGGAACTGCTTTAAAATAAACTCCACTGGAGGATTCTGGCTATGGGAGTACAGGGCAAGTGGCCATTCACATGTTACAAAGTGCTGTACTGGGTACTAAAATACAAGTGCTTCAGGGTGAGAACACAGAGGCAGCTCAGTGGAGAAGAGCAGATTTAGCGTGCCACAGAAATGAAAGGGGGCTGCCTTTCTTCGCCTTCATAGATTTTATAACAGTTTAGATAACTAGAAGGAGGTAGCCCCAACAGCAAACTATCAGTTATCAGTGATTTCCTCCTCTATGTGCAGGGTGAGGAGTTGTGGTGTGCCACATCCCACCACGTAGGAAGTGTTAACAAGCACTTGCTCTTTCATGGCAGGCGTCTGGTAGCAAATACGAAGAGAAACCCAACTCTTCCCCTTTCACATATATTGCATATTTTTTCCTTCTTCATCACCTTGGAAGATAAAAGAAGGTGTCTGGATTCACATGGGGTGAACTTGCCTTGCAATGTCACCAGCACTAGTGGGAAACACTGATTTGCCAAATCTGAAGTTTGGCTTTAGAGGAAATCCATTTCAGTGCCTCTTTTATAGGCACTATGGCAATGCTAGCAGGATGTTGTACAGAGGAACACAGCTGTCTTTTAGTCTGCACATCAACTGTTCATAAATGGTTATCTCTGTCACTGAGCAGCTACTGGGCTCCTCTCCCTCTCACCTCCTTACTTCCCATTCCCAATTTCTATCTTGCAAAACTCCTACTGGAGCAAGACTAAAGCAGAGCTCTTCCTTGCTGAGTACTAACCCAAACAAGGAAAACCAGTGGTCCCATTTATCATCTTGTTGATGCTTACACAATCCTATCTCTGTCCCAGGGTTTGCTCTACCCCTTCTTATTGCATTAATGAGGTTGGAAAGCAAATTAAAAAACCCTGCCATTGTCAGTGCAGCCAGAAGCTATGACTCAGAAAACAGAGCCTGCAGATCTGGTGAGTAAGATGGAGCTTTTTCTCCCCACACCCCACACTTTTTCTTTTCTTTTTTTTTTTTTTTTTAAATAATCTCATTAGAAAAATAGAAAGACTTCAAAGAATTTGACTCTTTCTCAAAATTACTGTATGATTAAGGATTTCTGGTGGAGCCACCTTTTTGGCTAACTCCAGTGACAGGCCAGGCTCTCCAGGCTGCCAGCTTTGCATGGTCTAAGCAGCTCCAGAAGCTGGAACACCTCCTGATGATACCCTTAGGGTTTGTGCATCTGGGCTTTAACCATGCCTGATCCAGAACTCTCAATGCCTTCAGACTTAGAGAACTTCCTGCTTAGGCCAAGAGGATGCTGTCAAAACAGACTTCTTTACTGAGTGACTCAGTGCTGCTTTCAGTCCTTGCCAGAAGCCAAGTACAGAGGCATGAGGAAAACAAACACAAGTTACTGAAGCATTTCAGAGTTTTCAGAAAAGTTTGGTTCAGCTTTAATTCCAGTAAAGCTCAGAGAAGGGTGAAGCAGAAAAATATTTCCTAACCAAATTCCTTATCCAAAGGCTCTTAGTATAGAACTCATGTAAATTTTAGAACAGTTTTGCATTCCTGGACTCACAAGGTTCCACATCTCAAGTAGGCACATTCAGAACTCATGGAAAAATGCCCTAAAGATACCAGCTTAAGTTTTGCCCTCAGCTCTATTCCTACAGCCAACCAACTTCCCGGGAATTTCATGGGCTTCAGAGCAGAATTCAGCCTGGTTTTGGTTTTTTTCTTTCGTCCTTTTTTTCCTCCTGTTGTTTTTGAAGTAGTATAATCACTTTATGGAAGAGTCTGGCAGACACCAAAGGCTGCACGCACACAAGCATGCTTGCTGGGAACTCTCCCCCAGGAATGCTCAGCTTGGATCTGGCCAGCTTTTCATCTAATTCAAACAGTAGAATACCAGTTTTTGAAAACAAAACAGTCCAAATATATTTAAGTGTGAAAACCAAAGTTATATTTGCCTAAAATAGGAGGAAAAAAAAAATGAAACCCCAGATATGCTCCAAAAAACACTTCCATGGCAAAGCCTATCTTGGATCTGTATTCACACACTCTTTTGTGGGTTGTTTGTGATTAACATCAGTTTGGCATTGGGGAAAAGGAACCATTGGATGCTTCATCAGCTTCTTCCCTTCCACCTCCCTCCAGAAAAAGTACCATAGCTCAAAGCAGGACACCAGAGCAGTGACAGCCACCACCATCACCCTAAGCTTATGATAATACCAACGGCAAAATAGTATAACAAAAACACGACTTTCCATGTAAAAAAATTAATTTAACTTTATCTGGGCCAAAGAACACTGAAATATCTTCTTCATGATAACATAGTTAATTCCTAACATCGCTGGACAGCAAAGGGAAGTTCAAGTCCCTGAGAATAGTGCTACAATTATATTAACTTTAACCTTTTAAAATTTCTTTTAAACGTAATTGTCTGCCTCATGGGGCTTATGACACCATGACTTGGAACAATTCAACCAGCCTACTCTTTATTTTTAAACATGTATCTCCTATACATGTATACACACATAAGCACAAATCCATCTTAATGAGATTTCCCTAGTCTTTAAAATTGCCAGGAGAGCTACACACCCATACATGGAGCTCCAGCCTACAAATCCATCAGGGGTACAGGCTCTGCAGCTGGCCACAGCTGAGTCCAGGGTCCAGACATGGGCTCAGCCCTTCTCCCATTAAGCCACCAGCTCCAGAATATCCCTTGGCACACACAGCTGCAGGGAAGGGTGGCTATTGCTCCTCCACAGATTTATCTTGATCAGTAGCCTATCTGCAGGCTGGCTAACCACAACAGACTGTAACCACTGATAATGGGCCTTAATAAAAAACTGGTGGGTTAAAGCAGCAAATCTCAGATGTTGTTTTCTTCCATCTTTACAGTTATTCAGAGTGAAAAAAGCATTTATTTTTCCTTCATAATTAAAAAAATTAGTGTCTTATTAATCAAACTAGTTAATGAAGCAACTTACAAGTTGTCTGAAAATTTGACATGGCATGTAAAGTCCAAGGAAATTTACAAATTTAGGGAATTCATTAGACTATCTTCCTTTTGTGGGACAAGAGGAGTTAACTCTGGCTTTTTAGACAAAATAGAGCCTCTGATTCATCACTGCACCAACTGACTAGCACAGTAAGACCAATTTAGGCAGTTTCTAAAAGACTACAGAACCCAAACCAAACAGTCAAAAAGATTAGACCAAAAACCTGTGCTTTGGGGGGGAGCAGGGTGGGTTGGGGGGTGATTCTGATCCAGCCATAAATCATCAACTGCAGGTTCTTCAGCTGTTTTTTTGTAAGGTCACACTCCCCTCTAAAAACTCACTGGAGATCCAGAAGACAACTTCAATGTATTCTCCCAATTAAATAGCTCGTTTGGATCTAATACAATGTTTATTGACTCCTGGGCCTGTATTGATTCTGAATAGGCTACAGCTAAGGTTTAGTAAATGCCTTGGAGATAAATCAGCATGCAGGTAATAAACTGCAGATCACATAAGCAAACATTACTTAATTATATTCCTATTAATATATTGAGTCTGTAATGAATTTTTGAGGCATTTAATTATCAATTTGACAAGATAATCTAGGAGTAGTTAATGATGGACCAGGAAATTGTTAAAAAAACACAGGCACTTAATAAGTCTCCTAACTGACACTGAATTAACTTGCTTTAGCTGTCTGGTTAAATAGACAGCAGTTAATTACAGAGTGCTTAGGCAGTCTCACAATTTTAATATATGACCATCTTTACTGTGCAGTAACCATACAGCAGGGGACACGGGGTTTTCTTCGTGTATTTCCTTCTCATGGCTGAATAATTGGCTGCTGTAACCACTTTTGCCTTCAGTAAGATTCAGCAGTTAGGCTTTTATTATTTACAAATACAATGGGCTGTTTCCTCTCTTTAATGATCAGAAATCATTGTGTATTTTAATTCCTCCAGGATTAACAACCAAAAGGGAATTTCTCACTCCTAGGAGGGGTAACAGTTTGGAAATGGAAGCGGCCGCCTTGAGGCTCCAAGTGATCCCTGGACAGGCAGAGTCACCAGCTAGATACCCTGGCTAGCCATGGATGTCTGAGTTTTGCTGTCTACGTATTCATGGATATCCAAGAAATGCTCTACCCAGTGCAGAAGTGCAGCTCCTTATTTGGATAAAATCCGACACTTCACTGCAACAAGGGGATCAGCACTGACTCATGCGAGGATGATCACTTGCCATAGTGTTTTGGGTGCATAAAAAAAAATCCAGGGAACCCAGCCAGCCAAGGCAGCACCAGAAACAAGCGCTAACAGTTCATCCCAGAGGTTAACAAATAAGGGTAACAAGTAGTAATAGCTGTGACACCTTCTCTAGGAGTAGCCTCAAGCTACACTGAGGAAATGCAGCTTCCTCAAGCTGGGGAAGTGGTGGCACTAGCTGGTTTGAAATGTAAAACACTACTGATAATCCCGGGCCTGTATATGAATAAAACATGGTAGATCCTTAATCGACTGGAGAAAACATCCTTCTTTAAGAAAAAGACATTTCAGGAAGTAGAAGCAGTGTTGTTTGGCTCCAGGAGTTCAGAAGCCTGGAGTCATCAGTCTCTCCTATCATTAGCTTCAAGAGAAACTTTCAAGTGCTGGTTCTTTTAATTTATTTACTTTGGGGACCCTTTAAGAATGAAGCCTTTTTCCACAGTAATTCTGCAGCCTAAAAGATCTTTCTCCAAAAATAAATAAAAACATTCATGCAACAGCACAAATCCAGGAAGAAGGGCTTAAAAAAGCCACCAAATGTTTTTGCTACTAGAAAACTTGAGCAGGAGCCCCAGGGACCCTTCCTCAGCCAGACATTTGCATGGCAGTGCGATGACACCAGCAACATCATTCTGCTCCAAAAGCCCTTAGCAGCTGTGGTAGTGTTAAGCAGCAGAGTCAGTGAACAGAGTCCTTCCATCACAGCCTCCTGAAGGTACAAACTCACTGGAGACAGCCCTCAGTCTGGGAGCTGACAAGTCCTTGTAAAATCTGTGTCTCTAGCTGCTTTATTTAAGTCATATTATGTTGTGCACAGCTAGGCCAAGAAAGACTGAACAGGGTTGTTTCAAGGCACAGTTCCTAAGGCACCATTCTCCAGCTTCACCCAAGTGAGAAAAATAAAAGTTTGTCTCAACTCTGGTCGAGGGCAGCTTGGACACCTGAGGAGGCTCTGATGGCTGCTGAGGACACTCCAGTCTTCAGCTTGAGCAGAGCTGCTGAAGTAGCCCTGCAGACCCCTTCTACCCAAGGAAGGCAAGAAAAGCCATCAGGAATCCTTCCTTGCCATCTCCAAAGCATTGCTTCCTGCAGGTTTATCAGTAAATAAATCACAAGTCTGTAACACAGAGAGAGGGAAAGGATCATGTCCAGGCCTTCTGCCCAGGCCCCCAGAATTAGCCCTGATTTGTCATCTACTGAGCAGTGACCCTCCTTCAAGAGGTACCAGGTCATTTTAGGGCAGATCACCATCAGATGAAACATCTACACTAAGACTCCTCTGAGAGAGGGAGCAGTAGTTGAGGTTCAAGGAATTCACAGTCCTTCAGTTTGTGCTGCAGGTGGGATCTTGGCAAGTTCACAGACCATTCCCTCAGGGCAGAGAGGGGAAGCAGAGCTGCTTTTAACCCCTTGATCTCTGAAAGAGAAGGCAGCACTTTCCCTGCACTGACACTGAGCCAGAGAGGTCACTGACAGGGCTGTGCTCTGCAGGGTACTTGCTCATGCCCAGTTGTTCCGGGATTTCCAGTACAGAAACTATTTTGCCAGAGGTGTTGTCAGATTTACCACCAACTCTGCATGTGGAACTCAGCACATGCATCACCAACAAGCTGTGGTAACTCTTAAAATCCACTTTTGGTCCCAGTAGCCCTTGGGATGTCTAGAAACAGGCACAGCCTATGGTGTTTTTGGATGGGCTGGTGATGGAGCTGTTGGCCATGGCATGCAGCTGTGCTCTGGTCTGGGAGGTCAGATCACAGCCCTGGCCCTCAGGATCCTTGGTCAGTGCTGCTGTGGTCCAGAGCCAACTGAAAGTTGATGTCTTGCTCTCCAAGTCTGTTGTTTCCTCTGACCTATCCCTGTAGGCTTCTTTTCTGTGATTTCTGTTCAGAATGGGTGAGACTGTCCTGTTTCCTCAGGGCAGGCAGCTGCTATGCCCTGCTGGGGCTACAGATTGTGGGCTGTGGGTCCACCAGCCCTTCACCTCCCTTCCCCAGCACAGATGAGCACTCCAGCCCCTGCACATCCCTCCTCCTCTTGCACAGATGGTTGCCGGGGTTTCTCTTTGGCTGCTGCTTTTGGGCCCAGCTGCAGGAGGGCTCTGCTCCAGCACAGGCTCAGCTGGGCGAGCACAATGGGAAAACAAAGGCCTGCTCGCTGGGGATCTAAGCCTTTTCAGCCCCGTTTCCTTTTCCGATGCTTTCATTTCCTCCAAGTGAAATGCTGCTGAAAGGAGGACAGTGTGGCTGTGGCTGCTGCCATAGGCATGGGGCTTGGATGTCACTAGCTGCTGCTTCATCTGGGTCAGGGATTTCAGAGGGGCCTTCACTCATCTCCTTCCATAGAGATAATATTTCTTCTAAATAGGTTTACCCAAGCAATCAGCAGAGACCTGGGGGTCACTCTGCCTTAGGAACAACTGGCCTTACCTGGCCCGTGTCCCCACAGCTGAGCCCAGAAGAGGTGCTGGACATCCTGGAGCAAGTGCAAGCAAGACAGAGTCTAACAGGGGCATCTTAATTTTTAGCATTTGCTCTGCAGTTTCGAAGGTACCCAGAAAACCCAAGGATGCACTTGGGATGTTGGGAGGAACTGGGATCGTTCGTGCTTTGTCAATTACAGGTGGGGCTGGAAAAAGGAGGGGGGAATAAAGTGGCTTAATTTATAGCATGGCTTTACTGCCACTGCCCCTGACTTCGAGGGACTAGGGGAATGCTTCGCGTTGGAGAAAGGGAGGCTGCATTCCTTCAGCAGCTTTTTGGCAGGTGACAAACTTATCCTTGCCGGAGGGAGAAGGTGTTAATCTGCGCATTTGCTAAGGAAGGAACTAACATTCCCGGGCTTTAGAGGAACCTTGAAGCTCAACCGCACCGAGCCCCGAGCGGGAGATTCCCCGGGGCGGGCTCGGCGGGACCCGTTCGTGCCCGGCGCGCTGCGCGGGGCGGCCGCCAGAGGGCACTGGCGGAGCGGCGGAGCGGCCCCGCCGCCGGCTCTGCCCGCCTGGGGNCCGAGCCGGGCCGAGCCGAGCCGAGCCGAGCCGAGCCGGGCCGGGCCGGGCCGAGCCGAGCCGAGCCGAGCCGGGCAGGGCTGGGCAGCACCTGTGTGTCCGCTCCCTGGGCTCCCGGGGTTCGGGAAAGCCCGTCACGAGTCGCACCAGCTTCAGGAGTGAGCAGTGAGGTCCTTGGGGCAGCCCAGCCAAATCTGTCCCGAGGATGGATCTCTTCCAGAGGACAGGGATGGAAATAAGGCACCTCTGAGGAAGGAGTCGGGCAATGTGGCACCTCTCTTCCCCTCTCCCATCCTCCCGCTAGGCTCCATCCCGTGACCTGCACTCTGAACAGCTGGGGGAGATGGGGTTTTTGGAGCTGGAGCAGCATCCCACTGCACCTTGCCCGACTCTGGCCAGGACCCCCATTTCTGGGGGAGCCACGCTCCTGCAGCCTGCAGAGCCCTCGCTCCCATCGACAAGCACGTTTGCTTTGATTCAAGGTGTCATGGACCCTGCCTGGCCTGTTGGATGCCATTTCCCACGGAGGGGAGCCCTGCAGCCTGCGGTTCGCACACGGGCCGGCCATCACAAACACCGCATGCAGCTGGGGATGGCAAACCGGGCACAGGGGGATGGCAAACAGGGCACACAGGTCCGTGGGGCAGCGGCAGCACCTGGTCCCGACTTGCACAAGGGTTGCAATGGGGCTGCAGCCCCGGAAAAAGCCTTTCCTTGGAGCCCCTCTAACCACGAACGGCGGGAGCAGCACGTCGCTGGAAGGGACTGGTTTGCTCCAGTAGCCTCTTTACAAGCACCAAGGGACAGCTGTTTGGGGACCTCTGGGTTTTTAAAAGGCCACTTACGAGCTTTAGCACTGCGCTGGGGGAGAGGGAAAGGAGAAGGGGGGTCAGGGAGGGGTGGTTGCATTGACTGCTTAGGACTTAAAGCTGTAAACCTCTTCTTCCCTCTCTCATTGCTGGGACATTTTTATTGGCGAGATGAAGGGAGACAGAGCACAGCTCCACAACTTGCTCTTCTTCTAGAGGTTAATGACCCAGTTAGCAGCTCTTGGCTGCATTTCCCGACATTTTGCAGACATCAAGACCCGTCTCCCTGCCAAGTACATTCTGTTCCCTGGAGCTCGGCCAATGCATCTCAGATTACTATGTAATGCGACAAAGAGGGAGAGCTGGAGGTGAGGGTGGGGGCTGGAGGGGAGATACGGGAGCCATTGGGGAGGGGGCAGGAGAGGGTGGGAGAAGGGGAAACACCACTTCTAAATTTAACAGCTAGGATGGAAATGAAGCTCCCAAGGTGCTTATTTGCTGGATAAAACATGAATCCCAGGATGAATTGGAGTGATGCTTCTGGGAAACAGATGCAATCAGCAAATAATTCCCCCCTAGGGACTGTGCAGGCCTGTGCTTCCTGGATCTGCTGACAGTCGAGCTCTGCTTCTGATGCCCTTGTGCCCAGGACAAATACTGCTGGGGAACTGGGGCTGCTTTCCTCAATGACAGTCCAGTATCCTGAGAGGAACAGGGGCTTAGATGGGAAAATGGAGAGTGGGGGGATTGAAGAGGATGAAGTTTCTGCATGGTGTTTTATTTATCTTTTTGCACCCAGAGCACATGCTGCTGCTCAGGCACACTGTGCTTGGTGAGCTTGGCTGCTCCAGATCCCGACATTTTCACAATAAAAGAATGGAGGTCAGACCATGGGGAAGGCTCTCCTGGCTGTGGTTGAACGTGCAGCTTACAGAGGGGCTGAGCTGCCAAACTTGTTGGTAGCTGGTGCCTACCATTGTTAGAGACCAACCTGATCCCACACTCCACACATGCCCTCGAGCCTTTCCCCAGTGACCAGCCTGGTGTCCCCCAAGCCATGCTGGGGTCTTCCCTTGTAGCTCTAAGGAGATCCCGTGGCTGTAACATGCACTCCAATGCCCTTGGCCCTTGTAAACCTTTCCTCACAGGCATCTTGTGCCATGTTTCTGATTAAAACTGCATTGTTTTCTTGTTGTTTCTTTGAACCAGAGACCCTTGCATGTTGCCAGTGTTGAAAATGAAGCTTGGGGTCTTGACCCAAGAGGAACTCTTGCAATCCCTCTTCTCCCAGGCTGGCATCTCTGTTACAGTTTTCCCACACTACCTAGGTGCAGTACCTCCTACTAATTCAGCTCTGGACATTTGAGAACCTTCTGTTCATGACTGCTTTATAAGCCTTCCAGCCAGACCTGCAGATCCATCATGTCCTGGGCTGCTGCACCACTCTGATGATGTGCCACAAGCCTTTCTCCACTCAGGGCACAGTTTCTGGAACATGGCCATGCCAGTTCTCAGCCCAAACCTTTGCCAGGTCTGAAGTTCCATCCTCTCCCACCTTCTACACTTGTGTCAGCTCCACATGGTCTGAGCATATTGCTCATAGACACCCTAGCCGTGGGCACCTCTGCCTTAGCCCTACACTGATGCAGGAGCTCATCCACTCCCATTCCTGCTTGGACATAGCTATGATCCCAATCTCAGCCCATTCCCTGTCCTGTTCCTGCCACATCTGCTCCCACGTTGTCCTTCTCGGTCCAGCCTGGCCTCTCTGGGGCACAGGGTGTGTGGGGTCTCTTCTCCTGCTGGCCAATGCCTGCCTGAGCCTGCTGGAACAGCCCTTGTCCAAGGAGATGTGCTGGGAAATGAGCCTTGAGAGCCACCTCTGCCCAAGGGCTGTGGGAGGGTCAGGAGCTGTGGGTGAAGGTGGGACCCCAGCGAGCAAAGCAGGAGGCCTGGGGAGAGCCCCGGGGAGGGGGCTGGCACACACAGGGTGTCAGAACCTGCTCACAGGACCTGAGATACCCCACAGCCAGGCCCATGCCAGCAGTGCTCCGAGCCCTGCTCTCCTGGCAGGAGTGGTCAGGCAGGGTCTGCTCCCAGAGCTGAGAGAAAGGGTTGTTCCTCAGCACTGCAGTGCAGTCAGGTTGGGTGCTAGGCAGAGGATCTGCTCCCCCCTTCAGGGGTGATTGGATGGATCCAGGCTTCCAGGCAGCACCTCAGGGCTCCCACCCTGCTCCCCTTTGTGCCATCCCTCAGGATGCTGCCCTGTGAAATGGGAGGAGAAGAAACATGAGAGGTCTGGCTCAATGGGGCTGCTTATCTCCCTGGAGCAGAGCCCTCCCTCCTCTTCAGGAATTATTTCCTTGAAAGACACAAAACTGCCTCTTGCTCAGCTCCATCTGCCACGCGGGGGCTGGGTGCTGGGAGGCCATGGTTGCTCACTGCATTTTCCAGACAGACATGGCTTTAGGAGGATTTTTCAGTATGTGCAGCCTAAGAAAGAAATGAGTTGGGTTTACCTGTATCAGGAGTTGGTCAGGGAAGTCCTGAAAAAAAAAGAAGTGTTTTTATGGAGAAAAGCTTCCTGAAAAACCACAGTAAATTGCAGCATCTAAAAATCTGGCACTGCATCACTTTATTGCTGAGCATCTGTCCTCGAGGCCAGCCCCACAGAGAGAAAGTCATCAGGGGCCAAAGCATCCTTTAAAACACAAGCCTTGGCTAACCACAAACATGCAACCCTCCTGACTTCTAAGCCACACGTCAGCCTCCTCCAAAGGATGAGAAGGTCCACGCACAGTCCTGTGATGTAGGACAGCTGGGAGGAGGGCACAGGTTGCAGGAAGGAAGGAGCCTCTCCTCCCCAAGAGGAGCTGGGTACAGGCATACACTGAGTCTCAATTTTCCAGCAAAATCATGCCAGTCCTCTTTGTGTGGCTCATGTTCCACAGCAGATACCAGTGTGGACATGAGCCCACATCACACACACTGTGCTTGATGGTGCTCAAACCCAGCCTGCAGTGATGGTCCTGGCCCCACACACCCGGTATTCAGCTGCCCAGCAGGGCTGGTACAGGTGAGCAACTCCCAGCCAGCAGGGAGGGCACAGATGTGCAAATGGGAAAAACCTGCCAGAGGCACCTCAGCATCTGGTACAATGCTAAGAAGACTTGGGTTGGGACAATTATGGTTCGATTATTTCTATTACCAATGCCAGAAGTTTGAGCCCTTTTTAGGGTAAATAATAGCAGGTAGGTGACTGCTAAGTCCACATTGCTTTTTTTCACCCTTCCCTTTCCCCACAGATCTGAGCTGGAGTAGGAACCATGGCAGTAAACAAGCGTCAAGGCCAACACATATAAAGACAGAGAAATGTTCTAGTCCTATTTGTGGAGCAGGGTGAGCCAGGAAGCACCAGCTAGGGCCTCCATGTGACTTTAGTAGGGAAGTAGGGAAATGAGTAGGGAAGCTCATCCCAAAAGCTGACCAGCAGAGACCTAATTTCTGTCTCAACTGGCTCTTGAATTTACCAGCTCACAGAAACCATCATGCAGTTTTTGTGCAGTAACCACAGCAGTCCATTCTCAATTCCTCACCTTCTAACATCACCCCCAGATCCACCTGCCACAGGAAGAAGTAACCCAAGTCAAGCACAGCTCATTAGTCCAGTGTGGGCAGGGCAGAAAACAGTAAGTTTAAAATGCCTCGAGGAGGATTTAACTTTGGCCCATCTCTAAATATTTAAATAACAAACACAGTTAAGCACTGAAATCATTGCCTAGGGGGTCTGTGAGGTCTGTATCCTCGAATGCTTTCAGGAGCAGGACCGAGGCAAACAGTCTGAGCTAGTTTGGGTCCGGCTATATTGTGGCAGGGTATGCAGCTGTTCACCTCTTGCTATACATAATCCTTTCCCAGCCCAATTTCCAGATGTGTTTGTTCAGCCCCTCTCTGTCACATGCTGACCCCTCCCTGTGTGTTCACAGGATGTGTGGCACAATGCTAAGCCTGGTGCTGAGCAAGTTGGTCTGACTTGTGAAATCATATTTTCCTTTAAATTAGGATGAGTTTTGAGATATACATAAATGTATAGAATAGCAGAGAATATTTATTAGGGTTGAAATTAACATTGATTGATTTGATTTTTGCTGATTAGGTAATTATGAGAACTAAAGGGGTAATCACCTTTTCGACGAGGAAATGAAACAATCATCCAAGCTAGACAAGTCCTGAGTTTCTAATTTGAGCAGGGGAAAAAAAAAAAGCTACAGGTGGAAAGGAAAGAGCAGTTTCTATGCCCTGTTGCCTTTTACTCCTTTTACTATTGAAGCAGACCTGGGCTGGGACTCTTCCCACCATGGTCATCTCAGCTTTATCCATTTGTATGTCTTGGGAGATGGACTGAAGAGAGATGCTAGGGTTAGCCAGGGAAAAGCAATGCAAGGTGCAGATTTTAGCTTAGTTCACACCCAGAGGAGAAAGAAGCCTCTCTCCACCTCGGCAGAAGTATGAACAGATCTGTCAGGCCACTGACAGCTGAACATGAGGCTCACAGGAGCAAGTCCTGCCTCACTCCCTAGACTTGTCTCTTGCAACCTGCAATCCCCCAGGCCGGTTCACTGGATGTTTGGGATATCTCCAGGGCTCACATCTTGATGCTCTGGGATTTCTTTCCCAGTCAGGAAAGAACATGGGAAAAGGCCACCAAGGGCAGACCTTGGCCTCACACCCAGCAATTGCCACCCCTCGTTGCCTTGTGCATGGCTTGGACACCCATGCAAATGCCATGATTCCCTGCCCCTGTTCCCATCTGTGGCATAATGGAAGCCAGGATGAAGGGACACTCTGGAAAGCCAGCTATCATCAGTCCCTTAAAAACAAAACAAACAAAGGCCTTTTCTCAGCTGCAGTGGTATGAACAGAGCTTAGTCCCCCTGGCTGCTCCAGGATGTGGCTGAGATATATCAGGGAAGAGCAGCTGTCAGCATGGATGTGCCTAAAATTAGCTCAAAGAGAAGGTTTCCTCCATTTATTTATTTATTTTCTCCTTAAAAGGTCCCTTCTTATTAGATGCAAATTCAGCACAAAAGCTTCAAGCCAGTACAAAGGCACTGCTAGTATTTTTCAATTACACTGAGAGGAAGGTCACAGCCCTTTGCATTTGAATTTGGGATAGAAGCTGTAGCAAAGGGGTTTTGAGTCTCAGTGGAGATTTGGCTGAAGGAATGTATTTGGAAGAGCTGCACCATGTGCTGCTGGTGTTCTGGAGACCAGTGTATCATTATTTGATGTTTTAGGTGCCCCAGGAAGAGGCCATGGAGAATGGGTCTCTAATGTTAATTTATCTCCTTTCAGATATACACGCATTCCCTTCCAAGAGATTTCCTATTATACATTATGGCATCTGCTTTCATCTGTTTGCCAGCTTTTTCCTACCATCCATCTTTCCCACCCTGTGATAATTCCAGGACTCCCTCACCAATTTCACTCCCTCAGAGTGTAGAGGCAGAAAGGGAGTGGAAAAATCTTAAAGATACTAGATTCCAGCAAGTGTTTTGTCAAAGAAAATTACCTCAATAAGGCCTTTTGTAAGCAAAAAGACTGGAGAAAGAATTCCCTCCTTCTTAGGAAAGAATCCACATATGGCATTGATCCATAGGAAAGCAGTCTTGATCATGTCTGCTGCTCAGGGGACTATCTGTTAATTATAGAGCTCACAAAACTTCATCTCATCACCTCTGTTTGGCTCATGACCCAAGGACTGAAATGGGAATACCTATACAGATGTTTAGAAGAACTGAAAAATAATAAAAAAGAACTCTAGGCAAAAAACAACCCCAAATTTCCTTTAATGTACCTAGTCCATCCCACACATCTCAGAAAAACACCTTGAAATTTCTTTGTGCATACTCCTGGCATGGGCTTTGCAGGACACAAGCATGCCTTCAAACTCTTCCTGACCCCTTGCTCTGCAGTGACCCACAGCCATCCAGGGGCTGAGTCCTGAGGCTGCTGCCTTTGTGCAGACTTGCTGCTCTCCCAGCTGCCTTCCCGTGCTGCCTTTCATTTCCTACTCTGCTTATCATGTTTTTTGCCATCACCATTGCAGGAAGGCAAACCTGGGGCAGGGGTGATGAACAAAATGAGTGGCAGCAGCACCTGGATCACCCCTGCATGCAGTCATGCTGTAATGCAACATGTCTGGTGTAGCCTGCTCAAGTTATGCCACAATCTTTGTCTCCTGACTCTAAAATTATTTGGACCCAAGTTTTTGATTTGTACAAGCAGGGGAGGCCATGCACTGCGACTCTGTGCAACCAGAGCATAAATAATAGGTGGGCTGGAGCACTGGCTCTGTGCAGGCTATTCCATCTGCAGCCAATCTCCATATTCAAGGTCCAGGAGCAGAATTTGCAGGCTGCAGTTTCAATTTTTTTCTGATCCACCAAGTCAATTGGATGCACATGCAAGATGGATCCTGAGATTTTATGGCTTTTTAATGAGAAGGTGAGAACTATTTACACTTTGCATAAGCTCTTCCCTAGAGACAGCAATCCTGTTCAGGGTTAAAGGCCTGCTGGTGCTACCTGCTTACCATATCTTTATCCTCTTCTCCAAGAAAGCACATCAGAGAGCAGAAAGTCAAGCATCTCAGAGTACACCTAGCTTAAAAAACCAGGCCCTGCCCCATATCGCTCATCCGTCTGCTCTGATGGCATCAGTGTTGCTCTGAACAGCACTGCAAGTACTGCTGATTGCAGAGCAGCAGCAGGAAGATGGGAATCATTAAAGCAACTCAGCCAAAGCCCTGTAATTAATTAGTTAGGAAAGCATCTTGGCGTTATTAGAGAGGCCTCAGCAGAGGAAGCGACACCTCTGTTCCAACAGACTCACCTTCCGCCAGAGCTGCTGCTGTGATGTTTGACATTGTGCTGGTGTAAACAGAAATTAGAAGTCAGTGTGACAGGGAGAGGAGCCACTGGCAGGCTGTGCCCTTGGCCAGGGCTGTGCTGTGTGCCGGGAGGTTTCCGTGCTTTGCTCGCAGGCAGAAATCAGATCCTGGAAAAAGCTCAGGTAGGGATGATTGCTGCTCAACCAGGAAGACCCTGATTTCTGCTGTGATTAAAAGCAAACCCAGATTCCCCAGGGCAATGAACATGAAGCTGGTTATCCAGGCATTTGTGATTATAAACAGCTAAATGTACACAAAAATGTCACTCAAGGCTTCAGGAACGGGTGTCTCCTGGGATCTAGACACATGCAGGATGCTGCTGTCCCTGGCAAACATGCACAGGCTGGCTGCATGGAGAACTGGGCCATGCTCAGAACTGCATATTCATGGCATGCAAATGTTAAGCTACTGCAAACTCCCACAGCTGTCATCAGCACACTGTACCATGGCCATGAGCCCCAGAGATGGAACAACATCCTATGGGGAGCAGCAGGATGCTGCAAGATCTATGTGTTGCTGAAAATAAGAGCATCAAAAGAAAGATGGAAACACAAGAGTAAAATAGCCAGGACTGGTTTAAAATCTCTTAATTTCCTGTGGGGCAGGAGGCCAGGCAGTGTGGCTGGTCCATGGGGCAAGGAGGAGGCAGCAGGAGGCCTGGCTCTCCCACTGATCTGCTGTCATACCTTTGGCAACTCTTTTTTTTACCATAGGCTAATTTTGCCCATTCCCCACTTGGTACTGTCAGCCTGTAGGAATTCATAAGTCTTGATTTGGGCCTCCAAACACCATGATTTTGGCTTAAAAATCAAGAGCCATACACATATATGTATGAATTACGTGCCTTTTTGAGTGGCCTTGTGGTTTCTGACTCTTTATGGATCATATTTCCAATTGAGCAGGTCAGATTTTTTTATTATGATTATTATTTTAAATGAAAGCCAAGAATTTCACATAAACACAGGGCTCTGGCAGCTTGAGTTGGCAGCACTGCCCACTCTTCGTGTGTCCTGCCTGCTCAGACAGGGAGCATCTGAGGCATGGGCTGTCACTGGCCATGTCTGCAGAGCCTTTAAAGCAAAAGGACAAAACTAAGCTGGCTTCCTGAACTTCCCCAGGGCACCTGAGAAAAACCAGCCTTTCCTCAGATGTTTCCAGTGAGGGCAGTAGTTGGGACGACTCCTGAGTTTGGCTGCATTAGAGCACAGGTAAGCAACAGACTGGAAGTGACCAAGGAATAGGCTCTTGAGGAAGATTGTTGGTGCATCCTATTTTGGAACTGCTGTTGCAGCCTTGCCAAGATGCTTTAAGAGCTCTTCAAAGCAGCAGAAAGACTAAGCCCTGAGAATTTGTCCATGCATGCATTTGCTGTTCTCTTTGCTGAGTTTCAGATGAGGTCCTGGGCATACTCCTGGGCAGAGGTTTGAGAGGAATGCTGTCCGTAATTGAACTGCTTTGTTCATCCCATGATGAGCAAAAAGCTCTAGTTCCCCATGTTTCACCTTGCAGATGTGTGGATGTACCATGGGAAGCTCCCTGTCTGTGCAGCTGTCACCAGCCCTGCGATAACAACAATCATGGCTTTGTCTCTCAGCTCTGAAGCTCATATCTTCACATTCTGAAGTGAAGATGTTCTCTGAATAAATGAACAAACTGAGATCTTCAAATGAACAACAGATTCTTCCTCAGGTCAGCTTTGCAGAGAAAGCAAATATTCCAGAAGAGTATGGTTACTGCTCATAGCTCTCTGGAGCCAGCCTGCACACTCCTCTGCGGTGGCTGTAAATCTGACGGTGGTTCAGCTGAAGGACCTCACAGATGCTATTTCAGGCTGATATAATGTACCATAAATGGGATTGAAAGCACCCATCTATAGCAGACAAAGCCTTTCTGGTTCATTCAAACACCGAGGAAACCGACCATTGTGCATATGCACAGTTGGGATTCATCCAAAAGTGAGTGGTAGCCAAAAGAATTTACACGTTCCCTGGCTGGGGAACATGTTGATTTCAGAAGGCAGCAAGGGTAACACAAGGATACAGGGAGACTCCCTTGCCTGGTATTTTGTATTTGAATCTCATCCTTTGACTCACTGTGAAAGGGAAGAGTCTCAGAAGGACAGAAGAGCCCCCACCATAAATTATACTTCTCATTTAGAGGCACCAAGGTGTTTGATCTCCATGGGATGGCAAGAACACAGAACTTGTTCTCGGGGTTTCTGGCTGAATTTTAGGGGGTGTCTATCTAGCTAAAGTGATACATCAGTAAACATAATACCACAATGAGCTTCTGGAATGCATTTCTATAAAGCCCTGCAGAGAACCAAGGGGATCCAGAAAGGTTTGGGGGTACAATTCTTCACCTCTCAGTACCAGAACAGCCACCAGCCTCCTGTGCATGGAGAGAGGTTAAAAGCAATCATTTAACCCCAAATGAACACGATGGCAGGGGGAGCTTGTCTTCAATGTGTGAGAATATATCTAATTAATGGGGTCAGGGAGGGGTCCCCTGGGGCAGACGGCCACACCAGGGGTACACAGGGTGCCCTGGGAAGCTGTGCCCCTGGCACGGGTCCCACGTAGGCCACAGAACCAGAGGGATGCGTGGTCTGATCCTCCAGGCAGTTTCTGTGCAAAATGGGGCCAATTTGCTGGGAAGCTTCCCACTCCCAAGGAGGGAAGAGGTGGGCTGCAAGTTTAACAAACATTTTGGTATTTGGAAGTCATTCCCAGCTCTCATTTAACACACAGACTGCATTTCCCGTTGCTAACTGGCAGCAAAGAGCTCATCAACATTTAAATAAGAGGCTTGTTAATGCCAGCGTGAGGCAGGTTTGCATGCCAAGGCTGGCTAAGGTTTCCTGCCAAGGATTTTCTAAGAGAGAATTTCTCTAGGAAACTCCTTTAAAAGGAATAATTCACTACTGGGTAAAGAGAGCGAGGGCTTAATTTGAAGAGGTGCTGAGCTGGTTAAGTCAAATGGATGGTGCAAGAGCTGAAAGCCTGTGAAAATCAGACTCCAGCTTTTAAATCAATTAACTGAAGAATGGCATGTGGAGTTTTGCAACTGATTATGCTTTCTGCAATGCAATAACTGAAGGAAAAAAAGGCTCCACATAACCTCTTCCTTCAGTGTCACTGACTTGCCCATTGATGGTAAATCTGCTCAGGTGAGGCACCTGTTAAATGCACCTGTTACCTGAGTGTGGGAATATTAGGCTCTACAAATGGTCAATTGTGCCTTAGTGCAGGGAGGATGTGCAATATTTGGCTCTGTTTCTTGATCTCAAATGAATCCTGTAAATAAAAAAAGCATTTTTACTCTAAGACTTCGTTTTGAGCCTTCCATATGGAGATGAAGTCTTCATCTCAGAGCCGCTGGAGAGGAAGGGTGGCAGTTTTGGCAAAGCTAGAGGGTCCTGTGCTGTATGTCTCTGTAGCATGGTTTATTGCCTTTCCTTTTCCATCACAGAACAGGAGTAATGTCCGTGGTGTCGGAATATGCGCATGGTAATTGGCTTTTGCTGTAATTAAATGCCTCGGTGCCAGCGTTTAATCAGCCGCCAAAGCCGTTTATTGCCTCATATACGGCTGCACCACGAGCATTACCCCTTAATTAGTTGCTGAAATAGTGATGATTTAGCAGCGTCTTTATATTTATACTTTAAGACAGCAGATTCAGTCCAACACCAACAATATGGCCAGATAAAAAAGCAGACCATTCTGCTATGCAGTGATTTGGGCTTATTTATTTTTCCTTACCTCAAGGAAAACAGTGTCATGTGTAACTCCTGGTGACATCACACTGGAGGTGGTTAGCACTTGGAAAGCACTTGCTATGTCTCTGCTCTGCTCCAGGGCTGACCTTGTGTACTTTAAGTGGATTCAGTATCCATAAAACATTGTCCCCAAAAACTCTCAGCAGCAAAAGAAGTGTAGGTCTCGGGCAGACCAGAGGCAGAGAGCTCTCAGTCTTCCTCACAGGAGCTCCGTGGGGAAAGGAACCCCTTGGTGGCACTTTGTTTTGCATGACCCTGGCAGGTTGTGACACAGGACACTGACAGCAGCAGCCATTCTCCTGACAGCCTCGCCCAAACTCCTCTTCCACCTTTTCCCTTTGTTTTTGCAGCTGTGGTGGTGCTGCGTGGTGCAGCCACTTTCCATTTTTGGGGGAATGGAACAGTGAAAGTGCCACTCACTTGTCCATTCATCTTCTCCAGTTTCAGCTGTCTGAAAGGAAGAGGTCTGGTCTGATCTTTCAGAGGCAGTTAATGGCATGAGAGAGACCTTTCCAGAAAGCAGTTCACCTTGCCATGGAGAACCTGCCAAAGCTATGCTGGAGGAATGGCCCTTTGGAAGTGTCCATCTCTCACAGAGGGAGTGCTGCTGCTCTCTTGCATTGGGCTCTTCCCTTCCAAACTGTTATTCCAAACTTTTCCCAGAACACTAATACTTCCTGCTTAAGACTGCACTGGGTGCAGATTTATCAGCCTTCCAGGTTTCTTTTCCACTTTGAAAAACCCTGAGGAAGCTCAGGAAATGCCTGAAATCTCAAAATTGACTAGAGAGCAAAATTAAACACCCTTTTTGATGCAGATGTCATGCACGAGGTTAGCCTAGATAAATATCAAGATAAGCATCCCATCCAAAGCCAGGTGAAATTAAATTTAAATCTCCAGTAGCCACAGCTGGAGACAACCATTGCACCAGGAGAACACAGGGGTGTGTGACTGCTTCTTCATCTGACATGGGATGTCACCAACAGAGCCAAACAGTCACCTCTGCCTGCATCCCTCCTCAGCCCCAGGCTGAGCCACTGGCACCTGTATTTTAGATACACTTCACTCCCAAAGCTTTCATTGTCTTCAAAGGATTCTGGTAGCCTTTGATTGCAAGAAAAGCAGTGCCAAACCATGGAATTAATAGCTCCCCCACCCTTGGCCCTCGCCTCTGGCCCCTGGCCTGCTAATGCATTTTGATTTGTGTGTGGACAACGTAGCCCTGGAACTTTTCCATTGTAACAAGTTTAGGAAAAAGTACCTTGTGCTATAAAGGAAGTAATAATATCGAGTTTGGAAAACTATATAGCAGTTTGAATAGACTTGAAAGCCCACACCATCACACTCCCTTACTGCCAAGACAAAGCCTGTCAGACTCCCGTGTCCTGTAGGAACAAGCTGCAGTTTGTCCTTTCCTGAGGGAGAACACAGGCCCTTCCTAAAGTCCCCTGGGGAAGGGGAGGAGGAGCTGGGAGTGAGGCTGCTGCCTGTGCCTCCTTCCAAGGCTAACAAAGCATCCCCTGACAATACATAACCTACTAAAGAAGTCCTTCATTTCCCCTGGTGGTGGGAAAGTAAGGATGGGACTTAATTTACAGCCAAGAATATTTGGTCTGGACAGCAGGAGATACTGTGTGAGGGTGAAGACAGCACTGCTTTAGAGAGAACTGCCACGGGAGGTTGTGGGATCTCCATATGCAGATGGCTTCAAGGTGACACTGGATAAAGTTTTCTTGGGAATGACACGGAGGGAATGCGTTTAGCTGTACTGTGTCGCTTGGAATCTTTCTACAACTCTCAAAAATTCTTTTAAGATAACCACTTCTGCTGATAGGGAGGACAGTATTCATCTCATTTAACCCTTAAAGGCACAAAACAAACCTGTCTCAGATGCTTACCTAAAGAAAAGATGACATAGCTGCTCTGCTGACAGGAGGGCCACCTTAGGCAACAAAGCTGTCTTCCAGGCTGCTAAAATTCATGGAAATGAATCCCACCTTGAAGATGATCTCGTGCAGCACTCTGGCACTTCATGCAGGACATTTCTGAGAGAAAAGGGCTTTTTTAAAAAGGTCCAAGGATAGAAAAACAGAGGCTATAAGCAGGGTGCAGATATTGAGCAGGTATTTGTGGAAAAGCTTACCAGGATACACTGGACTCGCCACCACATGAAGCATTTCTGTCAGGGAGAGTGTTCAGTGCTGCACCAGGCTCTCTGGCTGCAGAGGTGGAGATCAGGCTGTGTGGTGAGCAGTGATATTTTTTAAGCAGATGGGAACAATCCTGATGATTTACCACAACGATAGCCTAGACAGAAGTTTCTAGAAGAGAAAGGCTTTGCTAACCACACTTCTTTCTACTCTCCCCATAACAGTTTGAATAATGTTCCTCCATTCAGCTGAAGAGCAAGGTGTTTGGCTCTGCTGCCACCCCATCACAACCCGAATTTGAGAACATTTGTGGACACCTTCCCATATAACCCTACTCTGTGGATGAATTAGGAATGGAGTGCTCTGCACTGCAAAGGCACACGTTTTTAGGAACAGTGCAAAATTCATCAAGAGATGGTCAGTATGATGGGGGAAGCCTCTTTTGGAACACTTTTGCATCCTTAATTCAACCAACAGTGAAAAAGACTCTTGATTTAGGTATGCTCAGGAGCCACACAATGAAATTTTGAACTTTAAAGACAAAAAGGTGAAGGATATGAAGCATAATTGCAGGTGGAGGCTGGGAGAAAGTAAACACCATTCAACTTGAAAAAATAATTTCACACACTAGCAAACAAAAATGAAATTTATAAGAAGTTTATTGGATTGGTAAAATGTAATAAAAAAGCATTTGTGATACTTCTTCTGCAAAGAAAAAAGGCATCTGGCGATTTTGCATATTTATTTTCCCTTACAAAACATTTGAAAAGCATAACTGATAAAAAGGATAACAACTGAAAGAGCAGAGCAAAGAGGAAAATACATCTCAATATAATTGGATAATGCATAATAAAAATACAGAAAACACATGCTTAAAACAGCTTTCATTCTCTTACTGTAAAAGTCATTTTATGTGTTGAATAAAAAATATATGCCGGTTGCTCTGAAAATTGCAGTTTAGAAGAGGTAACTAGCTGAGAACAAAATATATATATCTATATATATTTATAAATATAGAAAATGTGTATATGCTGCATCTGTCCTCAGAACAAACTGGTATAAATGATTTTCAATTCATGCACACAAGTTACCAGAGAAAAAACTTCATTTATTGCCTAGCAGATCGACCCTGTAAGGTGCTGATTGCATTTCCTGAGTGCCCTCAAAGCCCTGTGGAAGCAGTCAGTGAGGGAGACAAGTGGCCTGATGGGTTCAGTGACAAGGGAGGCTTCTCAGCAGCTCACAGGAGGTGCACTCAGCAATTCACAGGAATCGGGAAAATTCCAATGGCAGCAGGATTAGGCCCCCCCAGACTTGGGCAGTGCTTTTGCTCAGCAAGGAGTAAAACTCTGGTAACTCCCAAGCTCTGATAGACAGGAGACCAGTCCTAAAAGCTCAAGTAATGTTACTTCATTAGGATCTGAGAGCATGGAGTGTGCAGCAGAAGCCTTCCTCATATAGGCAGTGCTTCCTTGTGCCCCTCCTTGCCCAGATCCCTAGGCTAGTGATTCACATTTAAAAGGAAGATGCTTCCCATACCACTGAGAGCCTCTGTCTGCTGACACTGGGCAAGGAGGAGTGGCCAGTCACGCTCCCTCCCTACTGCAACAAAGGCAACAATGCAAATCCTTCTCCACCTCAAGGGCTAAACCAACCACCACCACGAAGCTGAAACATCACCTCCAACCACTGTGAATTACTGCACATCCAGAACAGAGCACCCCTGGTGAACCCTTGAGCAGACAGGGCTGCAAATGGCAGGAACAGGCTGAAGCATAGCAGCTATGTAGGACAAATACATTCCTGGGGGCACTTCCTCCTTGCAGTCTGAAAGAGCTGGATCATTCTCCCAGCTTTTAGGGGGTACTCCAGGGGGCATGTAGCCAAGAAGAATCCTTCTGGAATGACCTATGTGTGGTTCAGACCCCCTTGTATCAGCCCACAGGTAAAGCCAGCGTGAGAGATTGGGCTCTGAAACATGACAAACCTCTGCTGTTTGTTCTGTTCTGGAAAGTGACTTTAATAAACTGCAGAATTAGAGCTCAAGGTCTCTCATTTGACTGACTAGAGGGAAGGCACTGAAGGCTGCTCTCCAGTCTCTCTGAGAGTCCAAAACACAAGCTGTGGCACGGGAAAGTATAGGACTATTAAGGAAGTTGATGTTCCACCAAGGCAGATCCTTTCCAGCCAAGACTATGAGAGAAAATCCAAGTCTTACTTGGCTCTGCCCATACCTCTACCAATGCACAGTTCTCACTCTCTAAAGAGACAGCAGAGGAGGTCAGAGTGGTGCAGTTCAGAGCACCAAAACATCAAACCCTTTACTGCATTTCCAATATATCTTGCATTTCCTGTCTGACCACAGCAGGGAAAAGTTTGCTAAAACATTATTCTGAGGATTGAAAATGAAAGCATATCAGCCTTTTTAATACAGTAGCACCAATCAAGCCTTGGTTCACCTTCAGATTTTCACTTCTAACATTATACAAAAAATGAGTGATGGAGATTTTATAAGAGACACTATAAAGGCAATAAATTCTTCAGATATTAATGACTCTGGAGTTCTGATCAGGAAGAGATGTTTGAGGAGCTATATCCAAATACCTCTCCTACAGAACAGTTGCCCACCAGACAAGAGTGTGTAAGCAAGACAAGCTGTACTGATGGGATAAGCCATTGTTTTTCCTTATCCCCTTGGAGAACAGATGCTCAGCATTAGGCTCTTGCTCCTCTTCTCCCTCATCCTCCTAGTTCCCATCCCTGTGCAGCACTAGGATTGTTTCTCTGCTGCCCAAAAAGGAGCACAGCAGGTCTCTGAAAAGGCACACAGTGAAGAAAGTGGAATACACTTTTTGTAAAGGCAGCTCTGTCAATAGCCTACTTGTCACCTTGCTGGTTGTTCTGTTGAGATGCTCATCAGGAGCTTAGCTACTTAGGCACATTAGAAATACTACTTTTGAGGTGGACAAAGCAAAGAACTAGATCAGACTTGGGGGACAAGGCACAAAACGTCCATTTGTCAAACTGAAATGGATTTCCAGCCCACACAGAGCTGTCAGTAAAGCACTGGCAGATGCAAAAAAGCGCCCCAGTTCAGATTTTCAATGGGTACCAACTCAACACAGTTGAATCACAAACTACAACCTCCGGCTGTGCATTTCAGTGCAAACTGCTCTTATCTCATGCAGCCCTGAATGAAACATTAGCACAAAGGCAGCCTAATTGGAACAGGATCTTCTCCTCCCTCCCTGCAAATCCTCATCATTGCACACAATCCCATAGCTAATGGCAGAGAGAAAACAGCTGATTCTGGCAAAACACTCCCACTGGGAAGGCAGGATCAAGCCCCAGGCTGGACGCAGACTCACCATGGGGAGCAGCGCTGGCTGTGGAGAGGGTGAGGCTGACCTTGCTCCCTTAGCAGGCCTTCCTCACTCCCATGCTGCAGCAGTGTGGAGCTGGAGCAAATGTTTGCAGAGGAGATGTTGGGCTCTGGCTTAGTTTAGGGAACAGAGGGTGTCATCTTTCTCCTTGTACACCACCAAGGAAGATTATAAAAGCAACAAGAAACTACACTGAATGGCCATCTTCCTTTCATTTTGAAATCTAAGCATTTTCCCCAGTGAAGGCAGTCCTCCCATGCAGAATTCCTGTTTTGAAAACCTCTCTATGTCAGACTGGAAAATACTCTTGCATTTGTTGGTTCCAAATTCTAGGTAAGTTCTCCTAGACAATGCTCCTAACTGTTTTCATTCAGTGCCCAAACCAAAGTGGCTCCATACCCTATGGGGACCAGGGCAAGACTACAACTCAACAAATGAAAAGTAAAAAAATAATGATACCATGAAAAAGCACATGGTCCTGATTACCAAAAATGCTGAATAAGCAAGGCTACTATGGAACAAAATCAGCGGGAGACACAGGAGCAGCCATTAAAATAAAAAATCAGAGCAATTCTGCCCTTTATTTTCTTGCCACGTTTATTATTTTCACCTCTCTCTTCTCCCAGATGAAGTGGGGCAGGCCAGTTCTTTTTCCTTTTCAAGCTGGCTTTGCTCTCTGGGCTGTCACGCTGCTGGCACAGCCCTGCAGAGACAGGACTTCCCGCACTTCAGGGGAATGCTGAACTGGGGCTATTTTTTAAACATCAAACTATTCCTGTTCACTGTACACTCTGCTTCCAAAAATAAAGCAAGCATCCGAGTCTTCAAACAAGTAGACGGACCCTTTAAAGTCTCATAACAATGTTTTAAACCTGGGGTAGGAGGGATGGGAACGGGAACACGTTTTCCTACTAATGGGAAATAATGAAACCGATGTTTGTGGATATGAAATGCTGGGTACTAACAAATCAGAGGTCTGTTGCTGAGCCCGTTCTGCCAGCCAGCCTTTGTGAGAAAAAGACAGCAGGAAAGGGTTTTTTCTTTGCATTGATGAACTTAAAATGAAAGCAGAGGCAGTACATGGGAAAGAAAAGGGTAGACAGGTACAGAGCATGGAAATTATTTGCCTGGAGCAACCACTAAAGTAGGCAGAAAAATGGCAAAAATGATGTCTCCTTATTTCCTTAGCTCTGGTTCCTAAAACTAGTTTGGGAATGAACTGGGGGAAGGGGAGGAAGGAGCAGCAATTTGAACACAGCAGATGCTCCAGTTAAACCATATCTTCCCAAAGAGGAACCGAGGGTGGGGGCAGGGGAGATGGCTATTATTAATGTCCTTCCGTATATAGCAAAGCAGACATCCTGCATAATGGCAACACAATACATCAATAATAGCCCAAGAATAGCTTCCTACCGGTTTTTTCCCCCTGACAGTTAGAAACATAAAGAGAAAAATCAAGCTGCTGAGATAAATAGCTGAGTCTCCACCCCCACCTCAAATTGCCTTGGCATATTTTAAGAGATAAATGGTTCTATGAGAAATTTAAATAGCTTTCTCTTTTCTTTTTTGGCAGCTGCAGGAACTGGGTCAGGTGTAGAAATTATTAATTTAGAAGCCTGAAAAACCCATGTTTGAAACTAAGTTTTTTTTTTTTTTTCCTTTAAAGCATCAACTTTCTTAGAAGCAGACTTACAGAAAAAAAATAATTGAGGGGTATTTTTTAAACAGAAGTCAGGTTAAAAATAATGAAATAGTGCAAGCTGTAGAAAAAGGACAATTTGTGTAACAGTTTAATGGACATTAAAAGTATCCGTAGTAGATTGTTAATGGGGTTTTTTTGCAGAGTACAGTATTTGCCTAATGGCTTTCATTCCTCTTGATCAAACTTAGCACAGGGAGTCTGCCTTGAGGAGAAAGTCTGGGGGCCACCACTCTGCAGCTTTCCCCAAAGTTTAGTGCATGTTTCCAAAGAGACAAGAGATTACTGCCAAAGTGACCAGCACCAAACACTCCCACTAGCAGCCCATTATTCTCTTGCAGGTCTCAGAACTGACACCCCAGAGAGCTCATCTGCTTGAGGCTGTGCTTGCTGGTGCTCTGAGCAGGTGAACCTGCTACTGAACCACGAGTAAATCACTGCCTTCCCCCTCCCACTCGAGTTACTCCTGCTTTCCACACTGATACCAGGATTTGTAACACAGCTTCTCTGCACGATGCCAAAAGCCATCTCCCTCCTCGTGCCATATGGGGAAGGATCTCTTTGCAACCATAAAATCTCGAATCTTACAGAGAAAAAAGGTCAACTCCTGTAGGAACAGCTCTGAGCAAAGAAATGCTGATGAACTATCTCACAGGAGAGTACACTAGTTGAGACCTGTAAAAGGTTCAAATTTCCAGTCCTATAAAGAACTCTGAGGTCTTGAAAGATACCCAGTTGGCAGGCAGCCCACTTCCTCTGCTGCAGGGCTGGTAAAATCCTCCTGTTCCTCGTGCTCTGTTCGGTGTCCCAGATCAGGAGGATACCTGAGAGGGAGGAGGACTCCCTCCTTTATACTCACTGCACCTCGAAGGGCTCACGGCTCGTGCTCTCCTTCCCTTAGTGACCAATCAAAAATTTAAAAAGGTGACAAAGAGCCAGATGTAAATAGAACTGCAGTGCCTAGAAAGTCAGAGCACAGATAGGATCAGAAGACAGACTGTAATTACAGGCCCTGCTACTTATTACATAGGCCAGTTGGGCCACATGAGCCTTTGGTGGAAACTTCCTGTGCAATTAATAAAGGAGAAACAGAATACTTTTGCAATCACTTTTCTAGCTTTCACTGTGGGGGTCCAATCCTGCTATCCTGGATTAGCTCTAATCATAGACAATCTTTCTTAGCATAAAATGAAGGCATCTGTTCTGTAAGACTAACAAAAAAAGAAAAAAGAAAAAAGGACAAAACCTTCATTGCAAACCTACACCATGCAATCAAGAAGAAAAGGAAACTGATCCTGATCCCCCCCAGATCGTAATCTGACAATGTTTTCAAGGCATCTGGCAAAAAAGAAGAAAGAAGAATGCTATGAAATATTTAAAATCCTACTTCTGTCAAGAATACATGAGAGAAGAAAGGTGAGTTTGAAAAGGCTGCATCATTTGTAAGGTAAAACCTGAAAGCACCACCTTTTGCATAGAGGCATGAGGTTGCCCTTGGCCTGAGCCAGAGCAGTCCTGAGAACAAATACCAGGCACTGATTCAACAGGGACTGGTGTGACAAAGTCAAAGCTGGGTGTGAGAGGGACCACAGTGCTGTCCTGCAATGTCCTGGGATGTCCCATGGGACATGGAGGGTAAGAACACGTGTTAACACAGGAAAATAGCTCTGCCTTTGCAGCCAGCTACCGATCCTCCTCATCCAAAGCTTGAATCAGATTTTCAAGAGCATGAGAAATGGAGCATGCCCAGGGGAGGATTTCTCCTAAAGGCACTTTTTTACTGCTGAGATTCTCACCAAAGAGACTTCCAAGGAAGGGGAGACTGCCCTGTGAGAGCTGAGATGCATCAAAAAACATTTTGCTTTGCTCCTGCACCCAGGATATTGCCCTTCCCAATCTCAAATGGTATAGAGCAACTTTGCAGAAAGATCTCAGCTGGGCCTGACCACCAGACTGATCCCAACCCCATCACAAGAAGCAAGCACAGGAAAGGGCTGGATTTGCCCAGCTGTCATAAGCAGGGAGCCCCCAGGCAGATATTCAGGAGTTCCAATGCTCAGCTGAGCCTTTTTCTTGGTCACATTCACCTGCCTGCTGTACAGCCCCAGCAGAAACCGTAACAGACTTCAGGACTGGTACTGGGCATATAAATGGGGCCAAAATGATCCTGAAACACTGAAACAAAGGACACTTTGGAACAAAACTGGCACAGCCACAATCCCCACAATGCTTGTGTAAGATAGAAAGAAAGAATCCCTAGAATGTATTTATCAAAAGCCATTTTATGCAGATTTTTCCTTCTGAATATTTAAAACATGGTGAATATTAAACTTCAGAGATTCTTAATATGTTCCAAAGCCCCACGGACCTTTGAAATGCTCGCTCATCAATATGCAACATCTAATCTTGTCAGAAAAAAAAAAAAAAAAGAGAGGGAAAAAGAAAAGCTATTCATCCTCTGCACACAGAGGTTACAGTGAGACTCCCAAGGAAAATAAAAAAAAACAACCAACTTCCAGCATCTTATGCAATAGGTTAAATTTACTCTGGTTGGGAAAGTTTCACTTTCTGCAAGAGAGAAAGTGCCTGTACGTGCATAGCTACTGGAAGCTTCTTCTGAAGTGTGAGGCTGAAACTGTGTAGCTGGATTACAGTAAGTAGTTTATTAAAAAAAACAAGGCTTGTGGCTTTGCATCCTGTTCCAGTCCAATGCAGTCTCAGGATCCCCTCTCCAAAGGCCAGCAGACAGTGCGCCACCTAAAAATCCATTCTAGTCCAAAAAGCTGTGGTTGAAATGGTTTTGCTTGTTTATAAAGTTTAGTGTTTCGTATCGCTTGCATCTGACCTTCAGCAGAAAGAAAAGCTCAGTTAAATTGTGCAAATATGTACCAAATGGGAGCAAGGGAAGGCAGCCAAAAATGCTGCATGAGCTTTTGCAGGGCTGCAGCCTTTTAGGAGCACCAGTTAGATGAACTGGATGAGAGGCCAAATTGATTTAGGCTCCAGGCAGGAGCTTAAAACACCATGACATCCAAATTCACAAAGAAAATGTTCTGTTACTGCAACCCCAAATTTCCTGCACATGAAAACACTGTTTTCTTTCATCTTTAGGAGATGCTCGTTCTGTAATCCGACATTTAAAAATGAACAAACAAACAGGAGTCAGCTGACAAAGGATTCTTGCTGGTGAATGGAAGTAGGTCACTCTGAGTATTTAGCCTTTACAGTCTGGCTTAATATTGGTGTTGTACACAGAGCAGCAACAAAACTGCACTGGAGACAGGGAAAGACTCTAATTTTGTCTTTTCTGTGAAAATTAGAATTAACGTTCTGCATTAATGTGCAATGCCTCCCCAGCACCCCGTATCTGGTTAATTAAAAGAAAAACCACAACCACAAAGCAAACCACACACTAAATTAAACAACAACAAAAAACCCTTACTGGTCAGCCTGCATTTAAAGACATCTCAGTATGAGTAATTGGGGAGAGAGGAATTTTCCTGAAGGAACATAAAAGAAAATGAAAGCTCTACATACAAGACCAAATAAAATCTTCTGTCTCTCACGAATGCAAATTCTGGCTGCCCTTTTACACAAACACATTAAATGAATATAACTGGAGGAAAAAAAATAAAAGAGGAAAAGCTAATAAAATCATTTTTGAGAAAAAAAAATGTTTAAAAAACAAACTATCCTTCAAACATATTTCTTCATGGTAAATCCCTGCAATCATGTGGTTCTAAATTACATGGTTAAATATGACTGAAAAAGTAAGGCACAATTTCATAATCATTTTAAAAGCAATAATTATAACAATTTTCTTTGATATCCATATGGCAGGCCACTGATACTAAGGACGCACAAAACTACTTGATTAAAGATCTCAACAAGTTTTTCCAGCTACTAGCTAAGACTCACAATACCTCGGTGAAGTAAGTAAGAAACCATCTTTATTGCAAAGATGAATGCATGTTGAGGACATGGAAAAAGTGGGTAAGGGAGAGGCTTGTGGACAAGGGGAGGCAGAGGCAGGAAAGCAGACACCCCAAGTGTGACGTTCCTGGGGAGGGACTCTAACCCCTGAAAATATGAAGGTAATGCCACCCCTGGGGCTTCTGTTTCCTTTCTCCTTTTCTAAAATATCTAGGTAGGATGAGAATGTTGGACTAATAGCAAAATTAAAAACCAGAAACCAAAAAGTTTTAACTGGATGCTCTTGCTACCCGTGATAAACCCTGTGCTTCCACATGTAAATGAAGGCAAAGAGACCAGGGACACGTAGTCAGGAATAAAGCCCAGTGGAGTACAGGCAGCAGCAGTCAATATTGCAGCCTGTATTTCTACTCAGTGACAGCCCCAAAAACACCTGACCTGTGTGTGTCTATGCCAGACTGCCCTGAAAGGGCGGAACTTAGATTATTTTTCAGACCACAGCAGAAAACTTCCAGGCTGAAGTGAGAACTGTTCCTCAGTGTCCACCAGGAATCCTACCGAGGTTTTCTTTTTTTTCTGTTAAGATTTTTAGATGCTAGATGAATGTTATAATTCCACAGGAGAAAAGTCTGTTCTCTCTCAGGCTCCAAATGCCAGTTGGGCGAGCAACTGTTGCAAATTCAAATTTGAAATGCTGAGGGAGACAGGTAATATTTCTAGAAATGTTTAAGGAAAAATGCCATTCCCAAGCCCAGAAAGGAGATGAAGTTCAATCAGTATCTCTTGATTTTCATGGCAGTTGCCATAATGTGCTTATATTCTTCAGTAATTTCAGGGGAAAAAGCCAAACAGAAAGAGACCCCAAGAAAAAAACAAAGAAGAAATTTGCAGTTGCCACAGAAAAAGACACTGGCAGTCCCTAGAGCCAGCCACTCCATGGCTTTAAGACAGATAAGAAAAAACGAATCCAACAGAAGTAACACTGTTATTTTAAGAGTCACATTACTTGGAATTGCTCTGACAAAGGAAACAGTGACTTCAAAATTAGAAAAACTATTTAAAAACAGGGAAAAAACATCTTGTGAAAAGTTTCAAAGCTTTTTTTAATTTCTCCAGGTCCAATATTTAACCATTTCCCAAGAACATTTGCTTGGTTTTAAGAAGAAATTTTATCCAAAGAAGTTTTCAAAATTGTAACAGAAACTTTAATTTACCAGTAGAAGAAACCCAAGAACTACAAAAAACTGTGAATGACAACATGGGTCTCTGAGAAATAAAAATATTTGTAAACAATTCTGAAATCTGCTATCACGTAATTTAGTGTAAAAATTGCAACCAGCTCTAACTGGAAATAGTGTTCTCACAGCTCTCTTGGTCTGTATTTTACTAACCTCTAGGTTATGGAGCAGTTCCTGCCCTCCTTCCACAACAAACCCTCAGTTACCATCACTGGTGTTTTCTCATGGGAATTCCACCACAGTGGGATGGTTCAGCACCCAACCTCCAACAGCCCCAGCTTGCAGCACTGAACCTGGGTGAGGTGTTGTCCACCCAGGCTGCTGAACACCCAGGGTGACCCCACTGCAGGAACCAGACACCAATAGACACCAGGCAGCAACTCAAACCCTTTCTGAGCCACTCAGCCCAAGCACCAGGTGTCAAACGTTTATCCTTGACATGGGATTTCTCTCTAGAACCTTCTCTTGGGTCCTGTTATCCCTTGCCTTCCAGACTTTCTTAAAATCAAAAGGAACCAGCATTTATCAAACCTAAGCCAGGCTTGAGCTAACCACGGCCAGACAGCAGCTGTAACAGGTCCAAAGAGATTTCAGCCAGACTTGTCAAATATTCTCTTTAACAACCACCATTTCTTTAAAGACACATTTTCCTCATTCTTCTCAGGCACATTTTGGTGATAGGCAGAAAGTCAGCTGAAGGCCTGTGTTTTGTGAAAGCCTTGCTCCTGCTATCAGGATGAACACTGTTATGCAGAGTGACAAACACTTTGGTACTCCCACACCTCTATGATTAAGTCCTTACCCTAAGTGTTTTGCAGCCATGATAAAAATCTAAGAATTAAAATATTAACACACACACCTCCCAAAACCAAAATTAAAGGTGTGTTTTCTGATAGGCTAAAGAATTGGTGTGGCCTTCTGTTTTAAATTCAATGTTCAATGAATAAAATAAGTGACAATAAAACCATCACATTCACAAAACACTAGTGTTAGCCTTGGGGATATGCTTAAGGATTGGGCTGTAACCAAGGCAACCCAACCTCCTGGAGAAAGTTTAAGTAGACAGTTTTAAAGCCATTGCTCAAAGATACAGTAAATCTGGCTGTAGGGCTACTTGTGACATATGGAAGGTGCCACAGCCACCCAACACAAAGCACTCAGCCTCCTGCCATCCAAATGTTACATTTGATCAGCTCTGGTGTTCTGCAGTTGGCATAAGAGTGACACAGGAGCCATTTCCTGCCTTCTGGGTAATTTGATAGAAATTTGACTGTGCCCACATCCTACCCAGATCAAACCTGCATGATCAGGGGATAAAGAACTATTACTGTCTTATGTCACATCATGCAATGGCTTTAAGTCTGCACTTAAACAAACCCTAGGGACTTAAATATTTTGCTAAATTAGAACCTGATCCTGGGCACTGTCTGGCCACACAAATCATGGGATCAGGCCCTACTTGCCAACAGATCCTAGACAAAGACAAAGCAGCATAAGCAGAAACTGCAGATTTGAACAGAAATGTTTTTGTGATCTTCCAATTCTTTCTGAAAGGAACCATTTGGACATTACCACAGCCACAGATTATATGAATTTTTGTCATGGCTAAGACGAACATTAAAAAAAGCAAGGTCTCTTTGGCAAAAACACTCCTTTGGAACAGATAAACATGATATATTATAAATATGTGATAAATATAGTGAGGAAGCCATATCCCAGTGGTTCTTAATTGCAGTGTAATTGAGATAAATCCCACCAGCATTTCCTAATTAAAATGTGAAGCATCAGTGGGGAGATTACCATACACATGTGGGTGATGAAAGCCTCTGTGATGTATATACAGTGTCTTTCAAATACATTTATACGTTTTGAACACTCACTCCTTCCAACAGGCAGATGGCTTTGGTGACTACAGGTGAAAAAAATCATGCACAGATGTGTCAGGTCTAGAAACCAGCCACAGCACCTCAAACATCAACACTGTTCAATCGTTGTCAATCATATTTCATCCATGAAATATTTAATGCTTGTAAAGTTTGGCTCTCACCTCCCTGCATGCCAGCCCAACTCACCACAGCACTCACATAACAGAGAGGATTCAGAGCTGGATCTCCTGGCTGGCTGCATGCATTGAAATGGGCTGGAATCCCAGGCCTACATACCAGCAAACTTTTCTGGAAAGACAAAATAGAGCTCCAGAAATCATTAGTTTGGGCCAGTCTGTGACTAGCCATATGGGCTAGCCCATAATGTCTCTGGGAAGCTGCAAAGAAGCTCTCTCATGCAGAGGGCAGAAGAAAGGAGCCATATGACTTGCTCCTGTCCAGCCTATGTCGGGGTCGCAAAAAGTCCAAAGGCTCTGAACTTGAGCCCTACTTATTCTGGGTCACATTCTGCTGGAAGGCACAGCAGCTTGTTCCCATCAGTTACCCCAGTGCTTTTCAGGAGAGTCTCATCAGATTTAACACTCACAAGAGTAAGGAAAATGAGAGCTATGCTCCCTGCCTGATTAAAGGCTCATTCTGGACCCAAATGCATCACATTTGTCACCTGTGCTCATATCCCAGCACTGACCTCCCCTGTTTTTGTAGGGTTAGTTCAAACTAGATTTGCTCAGTATTTGCCAGGTTTTTTGGACTGGTGGTGGTGCAGACTGCATGTCAAGAAGCGAGCTCAGAAGGACCTTACATGCCACAGTTCTGGGAGCAGAAGCCCAGGTGGAACCTGGTGGGAGCCAGGGTGCCAAAAAATCTGTTTATGTCTGAGGCAGTAACATTCTTGCAGGCCAGGGTAGAAATCCAGTATAAAAAGTCAAACTGCTTCAGCACAGTTGCTGTGGTGGTGAAGGAAGTCTGCTCAGTGATGCCACCCTTTTACAAAGAAGGATTCATTTCAAGCTGTGAATTTTGGGAAACTTCCCTGACACTGGTGAAGTTTGCCAACATATAAACCATGTAAGGAGCAGAGGTTTCAGACTGGTATTTCTGTATTTGAATTTACCACAGACAGCTGAAGCTACTGAAGAGCACAGTGCTCTCCCAGAAAGGTTAGTGCTAAACTGAAAAGAAATGCAACATTTGCAGGAGTGGCAGTATGGCATCACAATTTTTCCTTAGTTTCCTATCAGTTCAGCTCATCAAACTTTTCTTTTCAGCATTAGTGGATATAATTATTCTCTGTAACAGAAGCCTGATACAAAGATGAAAGCACCACATCCTTACTGTTTTTCAGTGGGATGAATGAAAAAAATCTTATAACTTACTCTTGGAAAGTGCCAGTTTGTCACTTATATGGTCAATCAACGTGCAACTGTTTCAGTTCTGCTTTTTAATTTAAGTGCAAAGAAAGGTATTTTCCTTGATTACATCTGCAAATAAGATATTAATGTCAATTCAGTGATATGAAAATTACTCTCTCACTATGTAATTTGCACCTTAGTTATTATGGGTTTCATGAACAAGACTATTATAGCTTCTCAGAATGCCATGGATTTCTAATTTTTTGATTTGTTTTTAATTAACCAAACTAAAAAAAAAACCCCAAAAAACCCCAAACCCACAATCACGAGAAAAAAAGGATTATCTGTGCCCAGGTTTCATTTACCTTGGCATATATCATAATTCTGGACTGAAGATGAAAATGCTGCTGCTGGCCCAGCACTCTACTGCCATGATTTTCACCAGAGACAAGTTATAAGTGGCTGGGAAGATAATGGAAAACACTTGCCTGCTTTCTGGAATGGCATAGTGAAGGGCTTAATACCTTTTAGCTTTCTTAGGATGAAAACTGCACTTCTATTTAGGAGGATCTTTTTTGCTGTTGTTGAAAAAAGATCTGATTTTTTAAATTGAAAAATACAGATCACATGTATTAACATCAGAGAAATGTGTATCATCCCAAAGCCTGATTCAATCCCTGTTACTGTTGAAGGAAAATCCTCTCATTGCAATAACAGGAGATAGAACAAGATTTTATTGCTTGAATGTCTACCCAGAGACCAACACTGCCAGTGGTCCCACTAGGATGAGCAGTATGAGAGAGTGGCGTAAGATTTTTTTGAGCATCGCTTTGCACTGCAGTTTTATGTAGTCATTTTTATCTTTTTTTAACCACTGGGATTTCAGAAATGTGTTTCCAGCCCCACATCCCTTGAAGATCTTTTCAACGGACATGACTGGCTTATGGCTCTGGTAAATCAACAGCATATTGTGTGTGTGTAGTGTGTAGTGTGTGTGTAGTGAACAGTGTATGCAAGCTCACATCTTTCTGTGATTGCTCACACATTGTGAATTGGAAGCATCATTACTGAATAAATTTATGCAATAGCTAAGTAGACTTTCATGAGTAAAAGAAAAACCCTATTGAACTGGAAGGGAGTGGAGACAAGTAAGGGCCTAAGAAATAACCAATCTGTGTCCCAAGGATACTAGACCACACCTTCACTCAGCTGCAGTACAGTTGCAGTTGCACTGTTTGTGTTAATGCTGGGTCTGCTCTCACACCTTCTAGGACAGTGGAGCTACAGAATTCTGCTGGTGACACAGATCCTATTAAAGTCACCAGCACACATTGAAGTCCCATGACTTCAATGAGAGCTGGTCAGGTTCTCAAAATAACTTTGGAGAAATAACTACCTCAGCCATCTTTCACCATCTACCTTCAGGTACTTAAGAAACAGGAACCAAACACAGAAGCATAGTGAGGACCATGTTCAGACCTTCTTCTACAGGCAGATAACTTAGGTGCTGTGACCCTAAACTCCACCAGCTGCAGATAGAGCTGCTGCTCTGACTCACTCACTGCTCTCCTGAACAGTTGTGTCTAAATTAGGTGCCTGTCATGGGCAGTCTGAACATGGCCTCACAAACTGCCCTCTTGTTCCAAGGCCTTCCAGTTTTACTTTTTTTTTTCTTTTTTTTTTTTTTTTTTTTTAATAACAGAGATTCAGACCCTAGCCTGGAAAGAAATCATGCAAAGCTTGTGCAATATCCCCCAAAGGGCATCCTGGGGAGGGTCACAGTTGATACTCAGAGGTCAGTGCTGGCCTTGGCAGTCAGAGCCTGGATCCGAGCGGAATTGCAGGTCTTGCAAAGGATGTGCCCATCCAGAGGGTAACAGCCCTGATTGTCCCCTTCAGACAGGAGGCCACCACAGTCCTAGGAAATAAGTGAACAGAAGGAGCAAAGTAAACAGAAAGAGCAAGATTGAGCAAAGAATCTATTAGTCAAAGAAACTCTCTGTTCACTCTCCACCTTGTAACAGGATCCAGCCTGAGTCAGCGCGAAGCATGAAGCTGAGGTACGTGATGTCTTTTATGATTAAGCTATTTTCTGATAAGAGACAATGCTGCAGAGAAGATGGGTTCCCAAGCTCTCTGCTGAATTTAATCCAATTGAAAATAAAAGGAGATTATTCCCTTCACATTTCTGAGGAAGCAAAGGTCTTTAGCATTGGAGAAACATCAAACTGAAGCACATATTTATTAATTCAAAAAAAGGATAAAAAAGAAACTGGGAAAAAGTTTAGTACCAATACCTGACTATAGGTAATCTCCTTTGGAAGAGTTAATGCTGTGAAGTTACAGCCTCCATTCCAGGGGTGGCAGCTAAGCAAAGTCCCTGCCTGTCTCCCCTTACCAGAACTGTCATCTGTGCTTGTATTACAATTGGCCAAAAAGGTTGTGGCAAAAAGGAGGATACCAGACAGGAACATGGAAACCCCTCTTCAAGGCTCCCAAACCTGCTCCAGAGACTTCAGCCTGTAAGTTTTAAGGCTGAGTATAGCTGCTAGGGAAGTTGGGAATTACCTCTCACTGTGTGATCAAGCAATTGCTTGGCCCAGGACTGCTGATGGATCCATGTGTGCGAAAGCCTGGATATCTCAGCAGCCAGCATGGGGACATGCTGTATGATGAATTAGGCTCTACAAAATTTAGTGTAAGAATACCCCAGCATCTTAAAAAATAATGGGCCTAAGTAATAGGCTGGTATGTACCCTGAAAGCCAAGGTCAGATTGTGAATTGAAACAGAGGCCTCAAGTTTCAGCCTAGACCTTTAAACCTTAGTCCATCCTTCTTTCCAATTAAGGTTATTAAAACCTGCGACTGTAATAAGAAATATATTTGGTCTTATTTTCTTACCCTGCCATCTGGCTGATGTATTATCCAACAAGTAACACTAGCACTGAAGAATTCTTGAAGGTTCCTTAACACAGCTGTTCCCACAAGCTAATTGCTTTAAGGTGACTTTTATTCTGTCTTCAGATTCTTACCATCAAAATTACATGAAGTGTGTAATGAAATTGAACAGGAAAAGCAGCACAAAAAGCATAGCACAAAACAAGAATGATCATGTTTATGTGTCCATTAAAATTCTTCAACCCAGAGCCATATGCTGAGTTTCCTGTACAATCTTGCTCAAATCCTAACATGCATTAGCTTTCATTTTAAGAACATAAAGATGAGCTACATTTGTGTCCAGGCTATAATTTATGAAGTTCTCAAGTATTAAGCCCTAATTGCCTGAGTCACATTCTTTTGCTCTCCTAATGAACCTGTTATAAACAAGGGACCTGATTTTCCCCTCATTTGCGCGGATATAAATGAGGAAAAATTCCTTGCTTGCTGAAGTCAATGAAGTAATCTGATTGTAGAGTCAGTGTTACAATAGGGAATGCCTGTCGTGTGAGTAACATGAGGTGGTGATGAAGTTGAGCCAAGCCTTGCTCTCTGTCCCTGCTGTGACTGGAATACCGACCTCGCACCGGTAGCACTGCACATGGAAGTCACGATCCAGGGCAACGATGCGCACGGTCTCCTCTTGTCCCGGGGCTGGCATGATGGGCTCCTTGCACACAGAACACCTCGGGGCAAATTTCCTGAGGAAGCAAGAGACAGGCACAGTCATCCTCAAACTTGGAGCAGCAGTTTCTGTTAACTGGACCAGGCTGCCAGAAATGCATGCATTTGTACCAACACACACGTGTGTGCACACACAACACAGGCTGGAGCTCTGCACAGCTCCTTCCTTGGAAAAAAAACCAGGCAAGAGCACTTTAGTCTTACAAGGAAATTTCAGGAATGTAGGATATTAAAGAATATTTATTAGAAGAGGACTTACAGAACTTCTGACAGGCAGCAAAGCATTTTGCCTGCCCTAATTAACAACTAAAGTGCCTGTGGAATGACCCTCGATTGTGGCACCTATCCACTGCCACAATCCTCAGCCTATAAGAAAATCCATGCAAAACTCAAGGTTAGAAAGATGACCAGGATCTGCTTCAAGAGCATCTCTTGAAAACAAAAATCAAACTATTAAAATTTGGAGATTGGAACAAGTAGTTTAAAAATCTGCAAAGAAATGGTAAAAAGAACTGCCTTACACTAATACTAATTTGTTGAGGTTTATGCCATCCACGTTAAGCTCCCAAGCCATCTTACCCACTGAAGCACACAGAAGCACATTTCTGGCTGTGCTCACTCTCAGATAAGAAGCATCAGGGCAATTCTGACTTGCTGCATTTTCTAGCTAAAACCTGTCATCCAACAGGGTGTTGTCCAGGCTTCAAAGGGAACAGGTCTGGGTGCAGAGAATCCAATGTTCTTTCTTCCAGTCAGCTTGACTTCCAATTGCATGGTGACAATAACTGACTGCATGAAGAGACTGACTTGAATCAGGGGCAGCTCAGGGATCAAGAGCACAGCCGTTTCTTTTTCCCTTCTGTTGCTCACCATATGCCCTTCCAGATAATTCACCCATGTTCTCTATTCCCTCTGGTTTTGCTCCCCTCAGAGAAGTGGCCATCTCTGCTCCTAGGCTAGGGAACATTGAGCCTGTGGTGGATCATCATCTGCTGGTTTTGTTCAAAAGCTACTGGTACAGTTTCCTGGCTGCAAATTCTGCCTGCAAACAAGGAAACTTACACCCACAGAATCTGTGGCCATGTAATGAGAGCCAGGGTCAGGGGCTGCGGAGGGCAAAGCTTATGGCAAACTTCAGAACACAAGGAGATCAAAGGCCCTTCTCTTCTAAAATGCCTAGTAAGGATTGACTCTGCCACCCAGCCTGTCACATGAACCACCTCAGAATTAACTATCTTTGAAAAGAAAAAAAAATAAAATCTATCTGTACTAGGAATAAAGAAAAATATTAATTTCACTGGCAGCAGATGAAAGATGCCTGTGTAGCTGTGATCTAATGAAAGAATGAATTAAACAGTGGCTATAACGAGTGCTCTGAAAAATAACTTAAATGGATCATGATATGACCAGAGCTGTGATGGCAATTAATTATGTGCTGCTTCATGCAGCCTTTCCTTGTGCCATTTAGCTCAAACATGGTACTTAAAAAATCCTTCAACATTTCTTTGTCCAGGCTACTGTGAGTAATTCATTATGAGACAAATATTGTCTCCCAGGATCCTGAGATCATACCTGCAGATTTCAGGGGATGTGGATCTGTTACCGTGTGGCCTGAGCTCAGGGGGTAGCTGAGTGACAGTGTGAGCATCAGCTAAGTTTTGTTATCAAGAGGATGTAGGTGTAGAACACTCAGCCTCCAGAACAGGAGCACATGTCATCCCTAATCAATTAAAACTGGGCTGGCCAAAGTACTGCAAAATGTGTGGTTGGCCAAAGACATTCTGAGTGTCACACTGGCTCTTGTGCTATTCCCATCACCTCCCCCTCAACCCTTCAGTCAAAAATTTTTATGTCCTTCCTTGCATTGACAGCCTCCCACTTGCCCCTCTCAGAGCCCCGAGGTCTGTATGCAGCCACTGCCAACAGGCTTCAGTTTGGGACATGGGCTCTCTTTCTGCTGAAAGCATGTGAGCCCTTGGCCTTATGAGACTTAGGGAAGGGGCACTCTCCAAATTGTTAAGGGAAATGTGAAGGAAATCCTTCAGGTGCCTGAGCGGTGCATAAAACTCCTGTTGGGCCTGTGCTCAGGACCACATTTTACCTTACACACAACTGGTGGCACAGAAAGGCAAAGCAACACAGCAGCTGCCAATTAACCCAGCCTAGCTGAGCTACAGGGAACATCTTCCTGTTGGATTCTAACATGCCAGTTAATTGTGGCTGCTTCCCTTTCTGTCAAGTCAGCCAGCTTCTTTGAGCTTTCAGACCCACACACTGATGTCATGAGGCTCTAATTAAGTCTACCCCCTTAGAAATTAGGAGGTAAATGGTTGAGAGGTAAACTCAAATTTGTCAGTATTGATTTCATCTTTTAATTGAGGGGTGTAATGTATCTGTCTTTTCCATACAGGGCAAACATTTGTGCTCTGATTATATCTACCTGTCTTTCCTAGATTAGTTGTGATGATGGGGGTGGCAGCGTGTCAGTGACAGAAATTACTTGCAGCTATACCTTTCAACTTACTTTAAATAGTAGTTTCACTATAAATTATTACCAGGGTTGTATTTTTAGTAGCTTTAGAAAGCTAATTAGCAACTAGAAACAAAAGGAGCTGTGAGCAGCCTGTGGCCACTGAGATCCCTCTGGCAGGTAAGCAAACACCTGCAGAGTGCAGGAGGACAGGACCTCTCTTAATTGCTCAGTGGAAGAAGCAGGGAGGTGGTGATGTGAAAGTGCAGGTAGAGGCAGTGAAGAGAAACATGCACGTGCACAGTGAAGGCAAGGGGAAGGCAGAGCACTTAAAACAGAGGGACACAGAGGTCATCCCTCAATTCAGCTCTAAGCAAAACAGAGATCAAGCAGAAGTGTCCCCTAACCAATTAATCTTGTATGCCATGGCGTGCCTGCTTGGAGCAAAGCTCTCCCTACTATTTAAGAGCCTTGGGAGAAAGTGGCATAGGGTTCAGAAGTTCCTGAAAGCTCAGTCTGAAAAAGGAGAATTTTAGGGGCAAAAGACAAAGACAACAAGCAAAGCAATGACAGCAGCTTAGGCCTTACTTATGGAAATCCTCGATGCAGTGGATGTTGCCACCAGCATCCACAGTGAAGGGGATGCCATCCAGGCTGCGGTGGCACATCACACAGGTGAAGCAGTGGGGATGGTAGGCCTTCCCAGTGGCTCGGAGGATCCTCTCCATGATGGGCTTAGTGCAGACACTGCATTGCTCCAGTGTATTCTGCAAAGAAAACGTACACAGCAGATGTGAGCACGGTTTCAGCAGGACACTTACAAAGGCCAGCTGGGTTGGAGGCTGCTGCTGATCTGCTTGGAAGGTTTAGGTACCTTCTTTTCATTTCTTCTAGATAAAGTGCAGTACAGTCAACAGTTATCAAAAAGCATGATAACAGCACAGGGCCTAGGTCAAGCCTTTAGAACAGTGTGAGAACACAAACCAGAGCCTTCTCTCAGCAGCTCTGACAAGTGATCAGAGATGGTTCATCAGGTGGGTTATCTGAGACACAGCAGCTTCTGTAGCCAGAAGCACGTGAAGGAGTTGTGCAGCCCAACAATCCTGGGTTTTTACCTCCAGACTGCCCAGTCTAAGTGAGCTTTTGCAGCAGAGCTCATTAGAGACAAGTTGCACAGAGGGCAGTACTAAACTGAAGTGCAAATTCCTGGGGCTACACAGAGACACCCTAATTAATTTGCCAATGCAGATCCCATAAAAATACCTTTATCTGCCTTGTATGGAAATCTTGATCTTCCTCTCTTACCACAGACAATACTGCTAAGTCTGGGGAGAGAACAAAGCAGTGGCTTTAAGGAAAGCATCTGCGAGGACAAGAGTTCAGGATGACTTAAATGCTTCATTTATCTCTGGCCCACGATGTTTGAGATAATGACTGTGAAATGCCAGCTCTAAGGCCATGATCCTTGCTGCACAGGTTTTACATACTAGCCTGCTCCTAAAGTGCTGGGGCCAAAAAAATTCCCACTTTTCAAGTGGGGTCCATTGAATGATTCATCTCATTTCAACCTTCACTCACCCTTGCAGTTAATTATGGAAACACCAAGATAATTTCATTTCAGATGATTGTCTGTGAGCCACACCAGCCCTTCTGACACCATCTGGGTAACTAACCATTTCAAAGCAAGCACTTTAAGAGACACATGCCATGAATGGAGGGTGCAAACCACATAGATGCAAACAATAAATCTGTGGCAATGGTTTGGGTAATTTCACTGGACTTTAGAAAAGCAAACTTCACCTACTATTCTTGCTGGATGCACCTGAAGTTATCAAATAATGTTATCAACCAGTGTTTGCATCTTGGGTGAGGTAGAAAAATCTATCATTACGCTATTAATTATTATTTATATAGACAGAAATAGGGAGGTGGGGAAAAAAAAGGAAAAAATCTAATAGGACAGAAATACAGAAAGCTGTTGAAAGGCAGATCTTGTTGGAACACAGGAAAGCTAAAATTCTGCTTCCCCATGCAACAAAATTCCCAGAGAAAGTAGTGCTTGGACTGATTGCATTGTTATTTCTTCTTTGAGCCAGTATTCTCAGGGGCAAGATCCAGTCCTTACACATACAACCAAAATGTATTGAAAAGAGATGAATCACCCAGGAACTCAGAAGGTTCTACACTCACACATTTGCTCTCTCAGACATTATCTCTGGGCTGCACGTCACTGGTAAGGTACAAACATAGAAATACACGAGTTCCTATCAGAGGATCAGAAGGATCATTTTTGGAAAGGTCGATATGAAAAGTCCTGAACTTCAACCCATATGAGAACTGCCTGATGCATTAGTAAGGAGAGCACAGCCAGATTAGCATCGAATTCAGGCTGGATTCTGCTTTATACCTTGTAATAATGGGCAGGAAAGAATGACTGCTGGCCTTTCTGTCTGGTTGCCATCACCATCATCATCATTATAACGGCGGCTGGCATGCCAGAAAAAGCAAGGTCAATAATTTTCTCCATGGAGAAATAACCTGGCAGATTTACCATTTTGCTTTGCACAAGCAGATCATATAATCTCATGTGGTTCTCTGTGTTTTGCTGCCAAGGAGGGAAGGCAGGATACCTGCGGATACTGTTGGAAGATTGTGCCATTCATAAGGCATTTGCCATGAAACTTTCTGAACACATGCAGGTATGGAGCATTTGCCTCACCAAGTCACTGCTTGCCTCATTTCCAACGGCTGCCAACAAGAGAGGCCAAAGTATGAGAACAGTGCAAGAAAAACACAGAAATTCCTTGGGATTTGCTTCCAGTCTCCACTGATTACTGGTTTAGGGACTTCCTGAGTCAGAGCTTGGCTTTCCCATAGTTTGCCTCAAGTGAATGCTTCTCCCATAAACTTTCCTGATTGATTTTTGAATTCTGATAAGTACTGACCCCTTTCAACATGACCAGGAATTCCGTGGCTTACTTCCATGCTGGGGACTCACCTGTTCAGCAGCTCCCCTGGTCTGCCACTGCAGCCCTCCCAGGAGTGTGACCAGAGCAGGCACCTGCAGCAGCAATCCACACTGCAGAGGGGTCTAGCACCAAAGTGCATGGCCTGGAACTGCCCTTGCCACAGATGCCATGCAAAACAGAGTTTAAGCCCACAAGGGATCAGTGCAACCATCCTGTCTGACATCCCACGTGAACATTGATTTTGGTGGAAACTTTGCAGCAGCCAGGACAGCAGGCCATCCCCCTGCTGGATCATACCTTTTGAAAACACACATCTTCTGCTCCCAAATCTCAACTCAGTCATAGTTTGACATTCTCACAGCTAAGTAAGACAAGCATTATAAATTAACCAACTCCTAATTAAGCCTTCTACACAACCCAAAAATCAGACCTGAGAAATTTATTCTTTTCATCCTTCCAAGTCTGTACCAGTAAGGAAAAACAAAGTCATTAGTTTCAGGCTCCAACTCATTCCCTGTCTGGGAGCGTATTTGCTTAAGCCTCTCTCCTTGCTAGAACCCTGGCTGCTCAGACCCTTCTCTTCAAGGTGTTACCAGATGATGCCAAAGGGAAAGCTTCCTTGATTCACACCCATTTGACATCAGGCTGCTGTAAGGCAGGATTTGGCCTGTGAAGCTACCAGGGTTTTCTTTGATTCTCTAATCAGGTTATCCCACATGCCTAAGTGCTGCCCCAGCAGCTAACAACCTGCACAAAGGTATTTCTGCACATTATGGGAACAGCATTCCTGTAGGATTATAAAATTGGCTTCTTGATTTTGCTCTCTTTCACAGTTAGTCTAACTCTCCTAGCACCTCCTGGAGCTTTCAGACCTTCAAAAAGCCAAACAAGATGAAGAAAAATGCCTAACAGGTCTATTTTCCTTCTTTCTTCTCCAGCTGTTGTTGTAAGCCTGCTCTGTAATCAACAGGTAGAGCTGAATGCATCTGATGAGCTACACTTAGAGCTAAGGCAAGACACAAAGAAGATGAGAAACAGCTAGGAAACATCAGACCTAGGGGTTGTGGTCACATTCATGTCATAAGAATATAGACCACAAATCTAGTGTGGGCTGAGGGTAAAGTTTACCATTCTTTTCCCATATTTTTGGCCAAGAGGCAGGGAATGCCCTTGTGTCTCCAAATCCAACTAATTTTTTGGGGGTTTGAAAAGCACAGGGAAGGAGCCATCCATTTCTAAATGGAAGGTTGGCACAATGTTTAAAGCTGAGTCTTGGTCCATGTCTCTTGAGGGCAGAATGTCCATGGCAAAGAAAAAGACTCTCACATGGGGAGAATAATGCACCCTAAACACGAACAAGAAAAATAACCCCAAGCAAAGATACACCAAAACACAAAGAACTATACTGACCAGGATCTCATGAATCATCTTGCAAGTTAAAATTAAGAGACTTAAACACGTATGGCACAATCAGTAGTAAAGTGGGAACAAGCTGCTTGGGAACAAGCATCTACCAAGTGGTGGTGGAGTTGACCTCCCTAGAGCAATACTTGTCCCTTCAGAAACCACAGAAAGCCAAAGGGAGTTGCTCTGAAGATTTTAGGTTTAAACATGGGACACAAAGTAAAAACTCCAACTGCTGGGAAAGATTTCTGGGTTGCAAGACCAAGGGAAGACGGGAGCTGGGGAGTGTTTGAGTCCTCTCCCAAAAACCTCATGTCCCGGGTGGCAAGGTGGCAGAGGCTTTGGGGAACAGAGGTGCAGTGACAGCCCATGGCCTGCAGCTCACCCTGCTGCCCTAATGCTGCAGATTATAACCCCTCCTAACTAAACTTGGGGGACACCAGCAACTCACAGTATCATGCCAGCACAAAGACTCTCCCACAATGACCCAACAATGAGTGCAGAAGAAAAGCCACAGATTAGTCACTGCTTCTTCTGTGCTGGCAATTCATCTCAAACTCTAATGAACATAAATAATGTCTCCTGCACTCTGGACAGCAGACCGAGGAGAGCTCATGCACAGAGACACGAGCATGGTATTGCTTATTTTGCTGGGAGAGGGGAGGGAAGTTGCTGGAATAAATTACACTGGCAACTCATGCACAGGGACACAAGCTCACTTTCTGTAAGCACTGCAGAAGAAACACATTTTTCGAAGTGACTGAGCAGAGGAGATGGTTTTAAGCTGCACGAATGAAATGCGACTGTTGTGCTAAAAACAGGCACATGGTCAAATACTATAGTTGAACTGTAACTTAGTAAAGTGTGGTAAGTGACATGCTTTAAATCTTGTGACTCCGTCCTTCATTTCCTCAGACAGCGAGGAGAGCAGAGCAGCAGACATTTTCCCTTTTGTGGGATATTTTTTGAGGCTTGAAAATGTTTCCATACTTAAGCGAAGACAGAACACTTTAATCTCAAGAAGCCTGGTGAATTTATAAACCTCAAATTAGATCAGGTCAATTGAAAAACTGCACTTCAAAATAATTGCAAATGGTTTCATTTAGGTTTTGGGTCTGAAAATATATAGTTGTATTATAAAGTCAATATAAAGCAGACAGTGGTGGAGGGGTTAAGTGTCAAGATGTAATTTCAACACTTTCAAACACTTTTTTTGGCATTATTTCTAGAAAAGGAAAACCAAGACCTGATTTCCACCCAAGGCTCCCCAGCTGCTATCTCCACAGATGGGTTAAATCTTGGCAAACATAACATTTAAGTCACCAAGAGCCAGGATGAAATTCCTTCCTGCACATCTGAGAAGAGAACTTGGACATGAGTTCTTGCTTTCTCACTCCACCTGACCAGCTGGACACACGATTAACAGAGGGTGACACTGCCCATCTTGCTGGTCTGAGGGGATACCTTCAGCAAGGGAGAGCACTTGGCTGGTGCTCTGACCTTCAGATTATGCTGCCATAGCTGCATCAGTGTGTTGGGGCAAGAGATGTGACCCCTGACAGCCTAATTCAGACACAGTGGTGAGCAGTGAGGCTGTTCTTTACATGGTATAGCTTGATTTGCTGGGAGATGAAAAGGAAGAGATGGGAATAAATGACATGGTCAGCCCTGCAATGTTACCAGCATGCTGGCAATGGGTCTGAGCTGTGCTAACAGCCACCCCTTGCACAGTGCAGACTCAGGCCCTGCAGTTTACTGTATTCAGTGGCTTTCAAATCATTCTTCCATTCGGCTCAGTTTTTAGTGGCTTTCCCAGCACAGTAGCAATACCACGGCTGGCATGCTTCTCCTCTGATGGAATTTGCTTTTCTTGTCAGGAAAACCTAATTCAGCTTTGTAGTTTTGGACTCAGAGCAGCTGGAGGTGAATCTGGCAGAAAGTCCTCTCAGCATACAGGGTGGAGGAGTCCCTTCCCCTTGCCCTGTAACTATTAGAGAAAGGCTAGATGTATTTCATGGCTTGTGTTAGTAGCAAAGATAACAATGGCAAGCAACTGAGTCCACAAATGTGCAATAACAGAACAGCCATGATGAAAATGGAACAGTGCTTGAGAAATGCTTCTCAAATGATAAGCAGATGTCAAAATATGCTCTACAGTGAGAGGAGGAAGGAGCTCCATCTTTCTTATCAAGTGAAAGCTGAGGGATGGCTTTGCCATTGTCTGAGCAGACCAAAGGCTAGAGAGGAAACTTAGAGAAGGCTGCTGAGTCAGGCAGGCACACAAGTTGGCCCTACTACCTGCAGAAAGAATTATATTTTTAATGCTAATGTAATTAATTTTTGGAGCAGCAGAGGCAGGGATTGGGTGACTTCTCTGATGCTCAGTGCCAGTTTAGATAAGGCCTGCATCCCCTTCTAGCACCATCAAGCTGAGAGTGATGAAGGAATTTCAGGGTTAAACAATCTGCTCTGCATTATGCTCAGTGTCCAACCACAGCCACATTGACTCCTTCCAGCTAAAATCCACAAGAAGCCCTGTGCTGGAAATTACTTAACTAATTTCTGGCACTCAAAGTTACACATCTTCTCTACATTCCTTGCTCTGACAAGGGAGATCTTTGTCCCTTTAAAACAGTAGAACCTATGAATGTAAGAAATGAGGGAACTGTCCTCTAAACTGGTCGGGTGGAAGATAAACTGCCTGGACTTCTGACTTTTAAACCAAGCAGCTGCCATAGGCAAAGCATTCCCATTCTCAGTTGGCCTGTAAATAAAATGGCTGTGGAAGTTACATATCCCAGTGAGAAACCAGTGATAAATACTTATGAAGTACTCTGTGTGTCTAAATGGTTACTTAATGGAAACAAGATATTATTAACAGAAAACATTAAATTCCTTTTATCTGTAATGACTTGCACACAACTCAAAAATCAACTTTGGGTGGTGCAGTACCAGAGAACAGCACTCAAGCTGCTATTCAGAATACTCCAATGCAGCTACAGCCATTTGCAAGAGCAAAGTAGTTTAATATTGGGAAAATGCTTCTAACTTACAGCTGACTATAAAATAGAATGGAGAATAAAAAAGTCTATGCATATGAAATTTTTTGAGCAACAATGATTATAGTTGCATGGAATACTACAGTAAGCCAAACAATTGAAAGCATCCTCAGCCATTGCTATGCAAAAGAACATTGCTAAATATCTTAGTAATCAGCTCAAGTCCCTTCAGTAATTTTCTTGTGAAGTTGCATTCCCAAACCTCCTCACATCTTGTCTACTGCTACCAGGAAAGGGGAGCTGCACACTCCCCAGAGAATCGAAGCAGCACATTGTGCACGTTGATGAGCAGAGCTGACCACTGCTGTTAGCACTGCCACCACACCCCAGGTATGGACCAGTATAACCACGTGAATTTGGTCACTTCACACCAGGACTGCAACTGGCCCAGAAAACACCCAACCAGGAAGTTGGGACAGGCTTTTGGAGCGCTGGAGAGAAAAACATCTGTAAAGCACAGCAGAGCACAGGAGACGAGCCTGCCTTGGCAGGGAGGGATGATCTGATAAGACAGTTTCCATCTCTGACTCCTTCAGTCCAAGAAGATCCTAAGTGTACGACCAGACCTTCATTCCAAGACGTTGCATAATACAATGCCTGGCACGAGATACTGATTTTCGAAGATTTCTGATTTGAAGGAAATCCCTCAAAATCCCTCCCAGAATGTCAGAGGTAAAACAGTTTGTTCAAGGCTCCTGCAGCTGAGGCGAACTGGCACGGAGCTACAGCAGAAAGCCCGGGGCTGCAGTGCACAACAGCAGAGATTCCTCAGCAGATCAATACTGCTTCACACACTGGGGTCCCTACCTAGGGAGAAACCAGCCTATGGCTTCGCCCAACGCAGAAAGATGTGTCTGTGCATTTGTTGGGACTCTTCTTCCACTAAAGTGAGCCTTGGTAGTTTTAAAAACTATGATATTCTATTAGCTTTGCTCCTGAGGGACATGGGGAATATACGGCAGGTTTTATCTGTTATTAACACCCACACATCAGGTGACAGCACCTACAGACCACACCTAACTNGGGGGAATACATGGCAGGTTTTGACAGCCTGTGCTTTTATCTGTTATTAACATCCACACATCAGGTGAGAGCACCTACAGACCACACCTAACTCAGGGTTCTGTGAGACAAAGTGCTCTGGGGCATGAAGCAAAGCTGTTCCTTATTCCCAAGCCCTCCCAGTCTTTGTGCTGTTGATTGGCTCTGCTTGCCTTACGTGTTCTCACCACCAAATTCCTCAAAACATGATGTGCCTGACCTTGCATGCCACCCTGGGAGTTTTGCCTAAATAAAGGTTCTGTCCTATTGTGATTACTTTCTGCACAGGCAGCAGAATTACACGCAGCTGGGAGCTGTGGCAAACATAGAGCAGATACACTCTCCTCCTTGTTTAGATACAATTGTGGACAACACAGAAATTTCAAGCTTAATTAGCAATACCAAGGAAGCTGTTAGAGAGGCATTTCAAACTGCTTGCAGTTTAAGCTGATTAGAACTTTGTGAAAACAAAACAAAATTGTGCAGCAAATTGTTAGGCTAAAATTCAAGTCAAACTGAACCGCATCAAAGGAAACAGTGAAGTGACTATCAGCAAGAAGTGGGCTTTTTTTCTTTTCTTTTGGTGAGGAATTTAATTTCATAGCCTTTAATAAACCCAATGTTCCAACCCAAGCTTGCCACTCTGGCAAGAAGCTTAACCAAAATAACATTGGAACTCAGAGCTGACGGACCAAAGAGACTATAAATTGTTCAAATCCGGGCACAATACAAGAAAAAAAATTGAAAATTCCATTCAATTTTCCTGTTTTAGAATTTTGATGTAACTGACCATTGACATGGAAATGTTATCTTGACCTTAACTGCTAAAGCTGACTTGCAGAGGAAAAAATGACTGAGACTCTGACATCTCAGTGGTTATTTATAGTTCCCCTCACTCTCCTCTTTCTTTGTATTTTTACATTTGAAATGAGTTCTTGCCTGCCATGCGTTTCCTGAAGGATTGTTCAAGCAATGCAAGAATTCGTGACATAAAAAACCATCAAGAAAATGGAACTTCATTGATTAAAATGGAAAACAAATTTTAGTTGGAAATTCTCGTCAGTAAATTAGCATCCAGCAAAGCTGGGCTTGCTTTGGTTACAGATTGAACACCACAAACCTTTCAATTCAACTTGTTTAAAGCTAACTTTTTATGCTTCCTGTGCTCTCCAAGAGAGATTTCCTGGAGAAACAAAAAAAAGGAGAAAGACCAGGCTACTGCTCAAGAGTCTAGGTTCTTCTAGAGTTTGGAAGGAAAAAAAAAAAAGATAATTTCTCTTCACTCCTTGAGAATAAAAATGCCGCATCTTTCTAAGCCACAAAGAAAGATACACAATCTATTTTCCTCTGCTTATTTCAAGACACAGATAAGGCTCCTAATAGCTACTAAATAAATTAAATATTTCAGCCGGGTATCAGTTTAACAGCTCCTCCTACTACCTTAATTGCTCAAACAAAGAATGCAAAGGTTCTCCTGAAGATCTCATACAAGTCACAAGAGAAATTAATTTTTTCTAGTGACAGGGTCAGAGCACTGGAAACTAAGGGTGTTTGGCTTCTGTCCTTGGCTCACCAGTGACTCAGAGAATAATTTCATTATTTTCCTCCTCTGTTCTTCATATTATCTATGGAGTGGCTTTAGTCAGCTATTGGGAGGTGTTTGATGCTCTGACAGAAGTCACATCTCTATTGAAAACACCAAAGTTGGAACCTGGAGTTACCAAGAAATAAACACCTCCCCAAACTGAAACAAAATGAAAACCCAAGCAAGAAGGTAATGAGATTTTGCACAGAATTTCATGGAGCTTTTACTGAAACACCTTTTGAGTGCAAGATAATTTTTTTTCAGTGTATATATGTGCAAGTTGTGAAATACAGGTCATTGCAGCAGTTCAGCATAAAAATAGCTGCTTTTAATAGATAACGTAATCCAGTATAAAGCTTGGAAAAAAACTCCCCCAAAACTCTCACAGCACTTGGATGCTGCTGCTACCCGAACTGACAGTGAGAACATGATTTGCCCAAATCTGTGACATGTTTCCTAAAGAGTTGCCAAATATGTTTATGTCCCTGATGTGAGGAGAACGTCTTGGAGCCTTTGGGGCAGTGGGAGACTTATCTGTGCCTGAAATATGAGGGCTGAAAGCTTTGTGGGAGCTCTGAGATCTCTCCAAAGAGAGAGACAGAGGGAGTTTCTTATTTCTTGAAGAAAGCCTCCTGAGTGAAATATCTATTTTTAAAGACTATGAAATAACACTGGAAACCCACAGACAATCAGCACTGGCCACTATGAAGAATAACAGAACTCGAAATTTAGTGAGTGAACGTAAGGCAAGAACTGTACTATAGTCTCTCCCCTCTACACCAAGACTAGGAATTTCTTGTTTTGGGGGGGGCAGGATTTCCTCAGAGGTTAGAATTGAATTATTTCCTGGAGCGACACCCCTTCTTCTATCTAGAGTCAGACTCTAATTGGAAATAAATCCAGGCTGCTGACTAAGTCCAGGGTCAAATATGTCACCTACCAGGTACTGAGATTATTTTTAGATGCATGACATCCCTATTCTTTTCATTCAGTTGACCTGGATGTTTGATTTGGTTCCTTGTCTGGGAAAGCAAGTTTGAGCCACTTGCTGAGATAAGAGCGACAAAGTAGGAAGGGATACAAAAACAGAAAATTGAGATGGCTATGTAAGAAGAACCCAGACAAGGCATGGCACAGAAAAGAGAACTTCCCAAAGAGGCCAAGTGAGATGTGAGAAAAGCGAAAGCTGGAGACTGATGTTCCACCCTGGGAACTTGTCCATCACCTTCCTTCCTCCACTGTGAGATAACCTCGTCCACAAAGACAGAGAAGATGATTTACATCAGTTCCTCTGCACCTCTGAGGGTGCTTCTGCTGGAACTCAGCTTGCTGTACAGTTGGGAGAGAAATGACAGCACATTATTCCTTCTAACCTTACAAAGACACACCCACACAACAGATCAGATCCTTCCTTGGATAAGTAAAAAGTAAACCAGAAGCTTTGGGCTACTCTGCTGTTCAACAAACTGCTATGGGAAATTGGGCAGAAGAGTCTTTGCAACACAATTGTCTGCTGAGTTGACTCAACCTCTTGGCATCGTTCCTTTGCTCTCAATCTAGAAAAATAAGGCTCTCTGAAAAATAAAGTTTTTCCTATTTTGTACAGACAACATGGAGACTTGGCTTTACAGATCTTAGATGGCAAAACCAGAGGAATGCAAATAAGCTCAAGAGTTGCACCAAGAGCAGACAGGCATGTCTGAGTAGGTGGTAATTCTCTGGTGTCTGCAGGGTTAGTCAAGGATGTTCAGAGCAGGCAACATGCACTCTAAAGTAATTTCTTTCCCTTTCATTACCATGAGAAATTTTGGATTAATTTGGAATATGAAGGACACTGGTCTGAGCTGTCAGAAAGGTTTATGTCAGAGCAGAGCAAACCAAAAATCAAGCTGACAGCTGGCATTTCTTTACCAGGTCTTTTACATCACTTGAGGAGGCTGCCCTGGATGTTATTTCAAGTTGAAAAGCACAGCAACTGAACACTGTTCTAGTCAACTGTCAGCCCAGAGGATTTACTAACCAGATTACTCCCATGTTTGTGAATCCAACACCAAAGACTTTCTGTCAAATATTACATTTTAAAAAAGAAACAACAGTTGAGAAAAAAAACCAGCAAAACCCAAAGTGAATAGAGCTGCTGGAGAGATTCACTTGGGCACATGCCTCAGCAGCACAACCTGCAGTGTCTTGTGACAGTGCTTAAGAATCAACAAGCAAAGCAGAGCAGCAATGGCAGGAGAAACCAACTTGTCCACCTCACTGTTTTCCTAGTGACACAGTTACATAAGAGATATGCATTTATATAAACACACTGAATGTATAATAGATCTTATATAACATGTCCATTCTCATGTCGATAGCATTCTCTCAGTGTATGGACTCTCAGGCTGAAATCACAGTGGTTATGGAATAAAAAGGAAAAAACAACATTATTGCAGGATCATTCTGATCTGTAACTGTTCCATTCCATTATGGGGATTTCCTTTCCATAACAGTGGAAAAGATCATGCTCCAGTGCTTCTCACAGTACTTTAAAAGGTCTGAGATCGCCTGCATCAATGGTTGTTTCCCAATGTAATTGCTGAATTGTTCATTTCCATCCTAATACAACTTCCAACTTTCCTTTCTGGGGAGCAGAAATTGCCATTTCCCCAGCAAGAACATCTGAACACCCAAAGTAATCTGACTCCCATATTTTGCCAAGCATCTCATGCAAAAAAAACCCTGGACCACATCTTTCCATACCCAGCTTCCGATTTACGGACTTAGGAGGAACAGAAGAAGGAAGGACCACTCTTCATCAAGCTCCAACTATAGACCAGATCCAGGTGAAAATGGACAAGACAGCCTGGTATTAGCAGGTGGCTCATGCATCTGAGTGAACCTGGCCATAAGGACAAGTGCTGATGCTCTCCTAATAGAATTTTATTGCTGCACTGGTGGTGCAAAATGGTCACTCCCACACGCACTGCCACACCAGCTTCCAAAGATATGAGGGACAAGGACAGAGGGACGGGGAGTGGCAGTGAAGAGTGGAGAATGAAGAAGTTATCTGGGGGTTTCTGAGTCATTCTCTTTCTCCAAGTTTGCTGCTGGAGCAGCATAGTCCAGCTCTGCCCTACCTGCAAGTTTTCCTATGGAAAAGTAGCTGTTGGCTCCTTCACATGCAGCATGAGTCCAGTGAGCATTGTCCTGCCAGTTCTGCAAGGGCAGCTAAGGAGTCTTGATGGAAATCTGGCCCCAGAGAGAAACAGCAGAGGAAAGCAGCCATTTCAGAAGCACATTATTAAACCATCAGACCAGTAGCTACAGGAAAAGTTGATCCAGGCACTTTGTATAATTACTTGAGCCCTCCCAGTCATTTATTCCCTTTTGTGGTTGGCAGGGAAAGTCAGTATCTTCTGGAGCTGCAAAGTCATAGGGCTTTTTAAGAAGCCAGGTTTGTAGGTGAAGACATTTCCCTTTGCAAAATCTTTCTGGAGCACACACTACTCCACAGCAATCCAGGCTAATGCAGCGAGTTCAAATGAGCATGGCACACAGGCAAGTCTAAGCTTTCCATTTGCTTCACCTACATATGTTTTAACACTCATTTTTAGATGAAGAGGCATAAAAATAGCTTAATTGTGCATATTGTCTACATTACTGCTGGACTCCACCTGTGGGAAGGAACTGGAGTTTAAGTTTTATTGAAGTTTCACATGTTTCCAGGAGGTTGCTAATTATCCTGCATGTTTTATACAGTATTTCTGGCTCCAGGGTCTTTCTGCACTTTTCTGAAAGAAACCCAACACAAAAATATTTCAGATGGGACCGGGAATGTGTGACTGAAAATAAGGCATTCACTCCAGGGTTCATTTAACCCCACATATCCTTGTTCTTACCAGGCTTTGGAAAGCACTGCTGGTTAAGAAAATACTGCCTGGATACCAATATCTTTGCCATTTAGTTCTCCTGCTTCCATGCACTTCAAACTCCACTGTTTGCCTGGCATTCCTGTGATTACAGCTGGGTGTAGAGTTGATCTTTTCAGGGTCTAATGTAAGAATTAATTAACTTTGGGTATAGCCCTCCTTTTAATGACTAAAAGCTTAACAGTCACACACTGCAAAGTGTCCTCAGGGATAGGGTGTTCTATGTTTTAGGGGGGATTAATTCAAACCACCTTTTCTTAAAGACACTTAAAGCCAGCAGCTTGAGTTGGGTTATGTTCAGCATCCTGGAAAAAAACAAAGCAGCCCATATTCTCTGACAAAGAAGACAAACCACAAGACAGCTGGAAAGAAGGCCAATTTTTGAAAACAGCAGCTTTTACCTCTTCTGACCTAGATAGCTGACCACCCCAAGCACAACCTCCAAATCCTTTTCTTGTGCTCTTTGAACAAAGGCAGACAAATCTCCAGTGGCCATAAATCATTGTTCTTCAGTGGTATCAGCTGGAGTACTGACATCTGGACCTGCTGTGGCAATGGTCTAACAGGAGGAATGTGTTAGCCAGTGCCATGTACAGAACACAAGGATCTTGTCAGTACGCTATGTGCATGCTTCCCACCGTGCTTGGGCTCTCTGCTTTCTTTTGGGAACATGACAAAAAGAAAACCAAACAAGCCAACACTCCTTCTACCCCAAATCCAGAGTTTGTGAGGTCCTTGGTGCTTTATCAGCATTGTTTCTGTGCAGAATCTCTGGAAACCCATCCACTTAGGATTTTTAGTGCTTTACAGGTTTGAGTAAATCAAGACTTCCATTGCAGTGCCCAAGCATAGCCTGAACACATCAAGAAACACAGACTTACCACTGGCTGAGGGCTCCCTTAGCTGGCTGTACAGAAAGCTTGGATCCTTCCTAAGGAAGGTGCTTTGCTGGATGAACCTCCACCTGGAGATAAAACTTGTGAGCCAGAAGATGTTTTTTGTTCCTAAACAAATAGATGGCCTCATAGTTGGGTGTGTTAAACCAATTTAGTTCAAATGAGTCCAGGATGTTCATCAGTCTATGCCTCTCCATTCCACTGCTCTGATCTCTTACTAATCCAATAAATTTATCAGCAGTTTTTTTTTCTTTGTTATTAATAACAGACTACAAGCAAGTATCAAGTACTATCAGACATAAGAGCCCTGCAGTACCACATTAGAAATCGTTTCAGCCATGTTCACTCACATGGTTTCTCCCAGGTTAACATCACAGTGAGTCTTAAGCAGAAGCCATTAATAAGCTGTGTGATTTAATGACATTTCAGGATTTGTATAATGTGTGGAAATTACTCCACACATTTGCTACAAATAAAAAAACTTCAGTATCTCTTTCCAGAAAGACTTAAAAATTGCTTCAACAGAAGAAAAACCTACTTTACCTTACTACAGTACAAATTGCTAATTACTCCACCAAGCCCCTGGAAAGTAACAAGCTCTCTCTGGCTTTTATTGTCTAGATGATATGAAATGTCTAATTGACATTTTCAAAGCTACTGGTCCAGCCTATGTCTGCAGCAAGTAAAGGGTCAGAATCACCATGCAGAGATGATCCTAGGGCTAAAAGCATAGAAAGAGCTTGAAGACTGACTATTCCCCAAAAGAATACAGAAAACTGCACTGTAAAAGAAAGTGCAGTCCTAATGTTAGATCTTTCACAAATAGAACCAGGAGAAAAAGATGTGAAAGTTCCCTTGGGAAGCAAGTGGGAAGCATCTGCAACAGCTGATACTGAGCAAGGGGAACCTCTGAAACTAATCTGAGGTAGTTTTGTGCATCTGCAAATCCATTTCTTCAACTTTATAAAGCTTTTAAATTATTCAGTGTCTACTGGATGTTACAGTTACTTGCTGTAATCTTAACACAGTCTGAATTAATGCTGATGATATTACATTAAGGCATTTGGAGTACCAGGAGTCCCTAACGATGCCGTCTGTCAATAACACACTGCTGCAGAGAAGAGACCATGTGCTCCCTTAGCTGTCCTTGCTAGCCTAGGGGATGGGAAGGTGCAGAAGAGAAATCCAGCTAGAAGCTCCCAGCACCCCAAGACCATGGCTATTCAGTCAGCTAATAAACCCTTTGAAGTCACTCCCATGCAAGTCTCAATGAACAATTAACATCAACCCATTTCTCAGCAATGTATAACTAAGGCACAGTGAAGCAACTCAAGCAGAGCAAAAAATAGACATAAGGCAATGAAGAATTCAGAAGAGAAGCCAGGGCTGTGAGATACGGACCCAGAACTGTGCTCAAATATCTCAGGCTCTGCTACTTTAACTTAATCAGATTTCTTCTTTCCTTCCTCCTCCTTTAGGGTACCCTCAAGTGTTCTGGCACATTTGAGGCCACCAAGACAGCCTCGATTCTGGATTCTGCATCCAGGAGCTAAGGAAGCACTAAGGGGAAGGAATGCCAGGCAAGAGGAGGAAAAAGGCATATCCCAGTTGGATTCCAGAACCCTGACATTACAGTACAAGAGGTAACTCAAGTGCCAGGAAAACATCTCAGGGGAGTGTGGACAGAAAACCCAGTGTTGAACGCAGCTCTGGCAGCCTGGCCATGCCACCCCCAAATACCTGGTGTCACAGAGGGGCACAGAGTAGCTCACCTGCCCATCCATACCCTACATGGGGCAAAAGCAGCACCACAGGGCCATTTTTCAAACCAGGACCTCCTCTCTATGAGGCAGACCAAGAATTTTTTTTCTTGGCAGGAGTGTGAAGGACTCTTTACATTTTCCTCTTCCTTTCCAACAGGTGCTGCCATTTGGCACACACAGCTGACACATCATCCACACATGCCCCTGAGCTTTGTAAATCCCATCGAGCAACATGTTAGCTCAGACATGCAAGATGAACTCAATTCAGAATGGAAGGAGAGTGACCACAGTAGAACCCCATTTTTAAAATCTTTGGCAAGGATTTCAGAGGTTTGAGTAATCTGTACCGTATGTTTTTATATGCCAGGATATTTTCTGAAATTGCTTGTGCTTTAGATCCCATTCATTTTCTAAAAAAAGATATTTTTTCCACCAAAACCTGCTGAAAAGGAAATCTATTGCAGAAAGGGGCAGCTGCACCTTGCAGATATGCACAGCTGAAGATCTTTTATGTAAGACTCCCCCTGACTGTGTGGAGAGCTGTTAAGATGTCAGATCATGGTTTGTTGCTCTCAGGGAGGCTGCTGCAGCACTCAGTCAGAACAAGTTTACGTCTTGGAGGAATTAATTTGTCTGAATAATGTCATCCTGGTTAAACAAAATGTTAGGGAAAATATTGCAGCGTTCTGGTGCACCTCCCTGAACTGATGCCTATATATGGGGATTAGCCAGCATGAAAGGGATCCTGCTGAGTCAAACTGGATTATAGCAGTATTATTTTATAGAGACAGTAGAAAAGAGAAGGGAGGAAGGAGCAAGGGAAACCTTGCAAAAACATCAGCTATTTGACATGTTAAAGCAAACAGCACAGATGTGAAAATGCTGCCAGCTTACACAAGTGCATCAGAGCCAGGTCAGCTGACAGCAGTAACCCAAAAATAAGCTTTTACCCCTTTTAGCCCTTCAAGCAACGCAGCTCCCAGAAAGCAAGGTGGAATCCCATGCTTTCTCAGGCATCAGGAGAGGCACCCTTCTCATGGTGGCACCCTGGTGGTGGTGATGATGTTCCTTACATGGGGAGGATGTCCTGGAGAGCCTTTCCAGGCTTTCCCAATTGCCCAAACTGCACGTAAGTGGGCAAATGAGCTTGCAGACTCAGCTCTTGGAGCCCTTGGGGAGCTGGTGTAGATGGCAGGAAGGGAAAACATGCAGGTTTTCAATAAAGTCCCTGAGGTGCCTCCATTTATCGCCACCAGGCACTCACACAATCACTCATGTGGTGATTGTTCAGTGCTGGCTGGAGACTCAGGGCGGGTGGAATTCACGAATGGGACATGTCCTTGTACATCTTGCTTGCAGAGCTGAATCTGCAGCGTGTTCTTAGAACATGCCTGGAGGGCTGATGTCCTCTCTCTCTCTTTCTCTCTCTCTCCAGCAAACAGCTTGACCTTACAGTAATGGCATCAATTCCTCTGCCTGTCTTGCTCTGGCCCAGCAAATATTTACCAGTGCAAATAAGAGATGTAGTGCAGGGACAGAAGACTGGGTGACTACAGCTGCAGGCCATGAACAGTGTAGAGGACCCAAGGGTGGGTGAAGAAGACCCCTCCACAATTCTGTCATTAAAGGACAGACCCTATTTAAGCACATAAAAGCAGCAAAACTCAGGCAGAGGAAGAGGTGGCACATTTTAGGCCAGAAAGAATTGTCTCAGCATGAGGCAAGGCTTGTGCCTCTCTTTGTGGTGCATCTATTCAGCAGTGCTGGTCTTGGTGGACCAAAACCTCTGTGCTTGTTCCCCCTGGGAAGTGTCATTCTAACTGAGTGTGGTGGATTGTGTTAAGGGTTGTGCTTTGCAACATTGAGCTGAAGGCTGCTGTGGGTAGCAGTGGAAAAACACTCCTCCATCCTCCACTGCCCAATGCCAGAATATCCACTGCAATGCTATGCTAGTCAGAGCGTACAAACACATGGTTTGAAGGAAAAATTCAAAAGGATTTGAGTCATGGGAGTATAAAAAAAAAATCTCAAAAAACCAAATAGAATATATCAGTCATGTTGTAACTTGGAAAGCCAAAATTTCCTCCCAAAGACAGCAGTGAAACAGTTTCCAAGATTCCAGGACACATCTCTGTCTGGAGCTAATAAAGACATGTTTTTAAATCCAAGTTTCAAGCCCAGTAAAATCCATTTCTGACAATAAGAACCCAGCCAGCTGAAGAAATAACACCAGGCCTCCCTAACCCACCTTTTGCTCACAGGTAGCATTGCAGTCCATCCAGCTCATCCCTCCAGCACTGCCATGCCCGTCTTGGTGCCCACTGCACACCTCCCATGGATTAAGGCCCTTTTCCATCTCCTTTTTGCAGTCATCTATATCAGCCGTGTGTTTTTCCAGGTGGGAAGGTGTTGCAGGCTGGGAGACTGTGGTGGGAAGATAAGTGCAGTCCTGACTCACATCATCCCAATGAACACTTCCATTCCTGCCTTGACCCTCTCTGGTATATCACAGGTTATTTTCTGCATGCTGGCTTCAACTGGAGCTGCAACAAGAGCTCTTCCAGAGCAGTCTTTTCTGTCACATCTCAGAAAGGGCAGTTTTCATTTTGCCCTCCAGCTGAGGCAGTTTCAGAGCTTGGGTCCACTCCATTTCCTAACTACTTAAAAACTCCATGGCATATTATATTGCAACTCCAGTTTCTCTTTGTGGCTGCATCAGAGAAAATGGTCAGAACTGCCTTTTTGGGTGGAGTCAGTCCTGAACGAGAGTGAATTAGAGCATGACTAAACAACCAGGCCATGTGGGAGCCATAGGTGGAAGAAAACCTACTTTCTAGGTACTCAGATGCTGCTTGCCTTAAATACACCGAGCAAAGGTGACACCAGCACTGGGGTGATTGCAAGAGTTGTTGGTAGGGCTGGTTAAAATATCCTTCCCTAAGGAGGTACCAATAACTCTCCACCATCACTCCCAAGGCAAATGCCTGTCAGCCCAAGCACGTGGCTTGTAGCAAGATGAAGTTATCTGGGATGAATTCCACCAGAAGCATCAGACCCATTTAACAGCAATCCCCTTGTGCTCCCTTAAAGAAATAGCAGTAAAAACCAAAACAACCCCCCACACTCCCTGTGTGTAAACATCAGCAAAAACTAAGTAGTTTAATATATTTTGCAAAAGTAAAACCAGAGTAAATGCTTTGCCTCCAACACATCAGGAACATATTATTACCACATTGTCTTCAGTGATTATTCAAGCAATGAATTTAGATGTTCAGGGAGAAGAATGTTTGCTAAAATATTGTTATGTAACACGGGGAAAATGACTAATTCTGCCCTTGATCTTTTCCTATTTTGCTCCAAGTAAGAGTCATTAGAACTCATTCTCTGGTCGAAGCAGCAGCACGGCCGAATTCTGACCCAATTCCCCTGGTGGCTTTTACAGTGGGCTGATCCTACCCTAGGCAGCTGAGCTGTTCCAGAATTACTGAGCATAACTGTCTTCTGAATCAGTCCTCCAGGGCTGCATTTTCCAAAGACAGGTGGAATAAACAATGCACATTTCTCCATGTTCCCTGCTGACAGAGGTCAGGGATCATTTACTTCCTGTTCCTCATGACTTGAGAGGAGTCTGGAGCCTTACACGTGAGCCAAGTGGGGCCAGCTCCATCCAGCAGTTGTGTGCATACTTCAGCAACTGCTGATTCACAGAGTGGGGTTGCTACATGAAGTCCTCTCCTGCCAGCAGATGCAGAAGATGAAGACCTTTTCTGTGTATCCTTATTTCCAGTCCATTTGTATCAACGGTATACATACAAGACAAATAGACCTGTCTGTTCTTACAGACAGCTATGAAAAGCTGAGATTTTCCTATCTTAGTGGAAAAAAAAAAAAAAGCCAACCAAACAAGCAACAACTACAAAAAAAGAAATCAGAGGCAGAAAATTTTTCAATAGTCTTTTTTAAGTTGTGACCCTGTATTGGACTGAAATCTGTCCTGCATATACAGAAAAAAGGTGACACTGACCCTGGGCTGTATTCACAGAAGAGTTCTAGTTACAGCCAGTAAGAAAAAACAATGTTGTTTGAAGCTCCAGAAAGGCCCCTGACTTCCCCTCCTAAATGAAAAATTTGCGTAGGAAATGCCTAATCCTGCCACACTTTTGAGAATCAGCTTTTTACCAGTGGGAAGGAAAAAAAAGAAAGAAAAATTTGTTCTTAGGATTTCCTTTCAAAGCCTTTAGATTCTAGCCTTCAAAACATGTGATTTAAGATTTTCATTTTGGGGGATAACTGGGGGGAAAACAGAAGTTTTCAATGATCTTCAGCTGAAATCCATTTCTGGGCAACTTTCTCCCTAAGTCACTGGAGAGGCAGGGATGGGTTTTAGCTCTCACAGGGCTGTGTTACCCCATCAGGTGACATATCACAGCTCAAGTATCTGCAGGCCTGATCAGGCTGGGATTGTTTTTTTATCCTTCCAATAACCTCCAGCTAGGAGCACAATACTATGCATGATTAGATAGGCTGGACAAGTCAACATCTTCCTTAGCTTGAAGTCAAGAGAGAGAAAAGTTATTGAAATCAAGTATTTGGGATTTATCCAGATATTTCCACAGCCAGAATCCAGCACCTTGGGGCCAGCCCTATAATATTGTCTCCCTTTTCCTAAGACTGAGGTTCAAAGGCACTCATGAAGTTCTGTCACTGCATTCACCCATTCCAGTGAGATTTACACAATCTGTCACAGAGATCCTAGTTGTCACCCACTGGATACCTGATACAACATTTCTGTTATTTTTAATTAACCACAACCAAAATAAAATTACTGGCTCAGTCCTCAGTGAGTCTGACAGTGAGTCTGTCCCCTCAGTAACAGCAAGGGCTGCTCTACGTGGAGGAAAATGCATCAGCCTGCTAAGGGATGGTGAGACAGCAAGTCCCTGACCATACCAGGAAGTTCTGGAAGGCAACCAAGGCTCCTTCTCCAGCTAGAGCACTAGGGCTTATTTTGCAATTAGGCAAGAGAAGATAAAGGGACAAGCAAATTTCCTGCTGTGATAGGGCATTTGCAAAGCAGTCTCTATAACTGCATCTCATTCCTAGCAGTACCAGTCTACACAGTGCTGGGTTATTATGTAGTGTCTTGGACTGCTTGGAGGTAATAAGCATTCACCGAAAATGGACTGCTATTAGCCACTGGCAAAAGCTGATTATAATAGTGCCAGCACTCAAATATGTTTTCCACCCATTTACAAGAGGAGTAAAATAACAGGAGGGAAAAAAAAAAAAATCACATTTGCCAGTGTTTGGAGCGTAGTGTGCTCTACATACAATTATCGAGAGAATGACAGGAAATTGACCCATTTACTCAGAAAAGTTCCTATCGTGTTCTGCACTATTTCATTTCATGCCCATTTGAGAACAAGTCATTTCTCTTCAGGGCAGAAGATAAATTGTCAGCTCATACACACATCTCTTTCCATTGCCAGGCACAAAAATATCACAAAGAAACATTTTCCTGCCCTCTGCTTAATTTTCTTCTTCTTCTTCATCTTCTCTAATAAATGGTGCTAACTATAAAAGTCAACAGACTGTAAATAAACTCAATTCTATTCCTTCCTTACCTTATGATTGATTTTTGGACATAATGTATTCCACCCACAAGGTCTCTTGTCTGATTCAACTTCTTTTCTCAGCACCAAAGAAAAATCAGATAACCTCGGTGGAATAGCTTCATGTAAAAACAGAAACATTTGGCAACTACAGTTTTCCTAATGGCACATTGTAAAACAGGCTATAGAGCACATCAGAGCTCCATGTCAGCGTGGGGACAGTTCTGGGTATATTTAGGCAGAGGGGCTGCCAGCAGGGCCATTTCAGAAACAGCAGCAGGAAAAGGTGCTTGGGTGCTTGGACAGGGTGTGGGGAAGCCCCAGGCAGCTTCCCAGCTCTGCCCTTGGGCTGACCCTGCCCATTTGGGCAAACAACTTCTCTCTCTCTGAATGTGCTTGACAGAGGGCAAGTGAGCAACTGGATCACCGTCACAGACAGGAAATTCACACAAAATTGCTGTCTTCAGGACCTAGAGACCTGAAGACAACAAGGTCCATGGGGGAGAGGCAGCATGTGGGTGTGAGAAGGAAAAAGGACATCATGGAAATGTCTCTATCGACATCTTAAACTCAGGTTTCTAGAGAACTGAGCTTGCTGTTCCCACTCCATTCAAGTGGCAGTGCTCAGCTCTGGTTAATACCAAGGACATCAATCAGCAGAGAATTCCACAGCATCCCTGATGGAAGTGCCAGCAGTCTGGGTTGGCAAGAACACAGGTGTGTCCTGTACAGCTGGAGAACTGCTAATGTAAGGATGAGCCTAGGGCACAAAAGAGCCGGCATGGCAGTAATTCTGTATTCCCCAGCTCCTGTCAGGTCCATCAAACTCCATTCCAGTCCACAGCTGGTTTCTTTGTTCTCTCACACCAATTTCTTGAGGTTTAAATTAGAGCAGCTCAAAAAAATTCCCAGTTCACTCAACTTCTGCTGCAGCTGGCACGTTGGCCAGCACAACCCAGCTTATCCTCTAGCCCTTACTCTGCAAGGTGCAACTTTTTTCACATGTCCTTCATGCACACAATGCTGAACAACCCACTATTCATTTGCTCTGGAACTTTGTATTCAACCCGATCACTCAGTGCTGTTCTTTCACCTGAATAGTAGCTTCCCTGTGCTCTTCCATCCTGGAGCATCATTTCTAGGAGTGAAAATTACCAATCATTTGGAGCAGGAAATGAGATGGATAAGGGAGCTGAGAGCCAGAACCAGCCTCAGTAGTTGCAGCACTCTATTCCTATACTGAGCACAGCAAAACTCATGTTTTGCACACAAACCAGCCATGGAAAGTGTTATTCTGGCTTTGACTATGATGGAGATATAGGAGAGAAATATGCAGAATATCAGCCTGGGAAGTGCAAAGGAAAGAAGAGCCCTTCTTCACAAACAAGCAAAATATTCAAGGTTCTGCTAATTCACATCTGGACTACTTCCTCTCTCCACTTCAAACCTGTTCCCCAGGTAGTAAAAGGGATTAGCAGAATAACAGAAGGAGGAATTTTCAGGTCAAGAATCATATGGAAATTATAGTCAAAACCAAATTGTTTGGATCTGGTCTTTGTCCCAGGGAGAAGCTGTTTGCTCCTGCTTAGTACAGAGCCCAGCTGCCTCTGAAACCCAGAGTCAGCATATGCCTAAAGGGACTGTGAAAAAGAGGGAGAGAGAAATAAAACAGCTCCCTACCTCACAGTGAGAGAGTTTTGTTCCTGTCTGGCCAGCAGTATGGCCATCTAGACATGTGCAAGAGAACAGCAGAGATCATTACCTGCTGGGGAATAGGATTGCTGTTCCCTCTGTGAGGGCAGCCAGATTCACTCAACTCCGTAGGAGAAACAGTGGAAGCATTAAGAGACCCTTTTACCTTCCTGCCTTCATCAGCTGAGGAAAGAATTTCCTGTGGCTAATTACACATTTTAGCACCAAGGTAGTGATTGTCCTCTAACTGCAAACATCTGCTTCCAGCCTGGGGGAGAGCCCAGCTGTGACCACAGTTCCTTGGGCGCTGGCACGGGGCAGCTGCAGGACAGGGTGGTGGTCCCTCACCGTGGAGCACACACAGTCATGGGAACACGACCATTTCTGAAAAAGGATCCAGCACTGGAGGTGCCAGCTCCTGACTGTGTGCAGCCTCCTGCTATGTGCCAACCCCCTCCAGTCCTCTGCCCAGCTGCCCACCCTGCCAGATCAAAGCCCACAGAGGCCTTTGGGTCTGTTACCAGGAGCCAAACTCTTCCCTTAAGGTCAGATTCAAAGCCCATCAATCCACATGTCTGTGGGAATTTTCCACTGATGGGATATAGCTCCAGTTTTCAATCAGGTAATAGCTTGCTGCTTATCCACAGACCAGGCTCGTTGGGCTCGCTCTTAGTCCCTTAAAAGATAACCAAATTCTTCCTGACATTGAGGAAAAGGAGACAGGGCTCTTCAAACGCCCCTTGCTTCCTATTCCTTTGTTTATAAATGTTGAAGTATGAGGTTCATATTAATGCCATAGCTCTGAAGTTCTTTGCCACCCAAAGGTGAGACCAGGGATGTGACCCATCCGCCATCTGTGCAGGAGGAAACTCCTTTGCACAGTTGGAGGAAATTTGCCCCCAACTCCCCACCTTGCTTCACACATAAATTCTCACCATCTCTCAACATTAAAAAAAAAAAAAGAAGGAAGAAAGAAAACAAATATCTTCCTCTGCCAATACATACGTGCGTACACATGCACAAATACTTAGGAAAAATTGAAAAATCTGTAGATGGAGGGGTTAGTGCCAGATTTTAAAATTATTAAACATTATGTACAAAGAAAACATAATGAGCTCCTACGGGATGTAGAAAAAATTACCCATGAATGAGAGGAAAATGGATAACCACTCCTGGGTTTGCCACTGGTGAATTATTTAATAATCACTCCCCAACAGATGGAATATATTTATCTACCCCACTGGAGCACACTTTGCAATTTATTTACACTGCTTTAAAATATGATTATTTATTTAAAAAATAAACAAGGTACCCACATGGGAAAAGAGAAGGAAACAAGTTTAGAGGGGGGAAAAGTATGTTTCGAGCTTTTCAGTTAATTTTAGGGAATTTCCACTAAAATTAACTTGAATCTTCCTTACTTGTACTTTAAAAATCAGAAATTGAAAATTCTTTTGATCAAGCCAGTCTAGATTCTTCACACACTCAAGTGGATCACTTTGTGAGATGGGGTTTATGTCTCATGTCCTTCATTAGCCACGTTGTCTTGGGCACCACAAATCAGATTCAACTCCTATTATTTTTAAAGAAAACATTTAAATTGGGATTAGTGGGAGCAGGCCCATAACTTAGGCTAATTTGTTTTATGGGATCCAGTCCCTTATCTAAGTTAGAGTGACTCTAACCCACAGCTCAAACAGCACTCAGCCTTGCCATTTAATTAGCTTCTTATTCTAAAATGCAAAGGGTGCCATTTAGCAAAGCTTGAAAATGCAAAAGGTACCCTTTAGTACCATATAAGTGCATAAGTGTACTGCCTGCTCTCAAAATTAAAGCAGCAGTTGTGAGCAAAAGGCTCTGCCCACTCAACAGCAAAGTGTGCTACTGATAATTGAGGACTGATTTGGACAAACCTGAGGGAAGGCCCATGAGAGAAAGGAATACCTTTCCTGGGCAAATTCCAAATAATTTACAATTGAATTCAGGCTTCCAGATTCTTCCTGTGTGAGTCTGTGTGTATGTACAGGTATACATTAGCCATGGAGAAACTCTATTACCCAGCTGGGCACAGATGTTTTTAGGAGCTGGAATTCATCTGAGAGAGGGGAGGTCAAGAGAAATCCTGCTGTGTAACACAAGCTTTCATACTTTACCCAAAGAAAATAACAAAAAACACCAACCCCAAGCCCTAAAATAGTTGCTGTTGGTGAAACCTCTTCACAAGTTTTTCAACAACTCATTCTGATTTTCTTTAAAACCAGTGAAGTTTATTTATATATCTCAAATGTGAAGAGTCCCGTGATGAAACCATGAATGGTTATTGGAGACATAACACCTTCTAAAGTGACTAAAGAATTAGATGACTTGCTATTAAGAGTTTAAGTTTCATTGTCAAGAGTGGGTTAGCAAACCAAAACCAGCCAAATCCTCAGTCATTTATGTGCTTTTGAAAAAGTTTTTCCAGGTCCTGATGATATTTTCTCCCTCACACCTTGCTTCTCCTCCCCAGACCAAGAAAATATGCAACAAAGATGAATCATGAATAGGTATTTTGTAAAAGATTTTACCTTAAAAGAAAGTAGAAATCTGATAGACTAAAATCCAGCTGCAGGCATGGATGTCAGTGTTTTACCAGCTAGCTAGTTCAGCAAAAGGGCTGCTCTATAAATAATCTAGTACAGTGAATGCTATACATCTTTGAAGCAAAAATGGACTGCTAGAATACTCTTACTTAGTTCAGGTTGAGGAGAGCAAATCAACGTGTCCTCCTTACTAGGAAAAGGCTCAAACCTAACAAATCCTCTCTTGAACTGGGAGTGCTGCACTTTCAGCAAAAAATCCAAACTGACCTCTACAATCTCAACATCCTGGAAGAGTAAAGGCAAATTCACTGTATATTATTTCTGGAAAGAGAGAGGTCAGATTTCAAAAATTACTTCCACCACAACAATCTAACATTTGACGACAGACAGTAGAGATGTGCAAGTCTCTGGTGGGATGTGGACAGCACAGAAAAGGGAGCAAAGTCTTCCCTACATCCTCCTGAGAAGGAAAGATGGAAATGTCAAACACCTTGTGTGGAGTTATGCACTCGCTTATTTTAAAGACAGAAAGGATTAAATACATCTACATAAAGGAAAGAAAAAGTGTTTAAACAACAATAAAAAAGAAGATTTAGTGGCATTAATAAAGAACTCCCTTAAACCAGCGTGTCACCATTAAAGTAATTAATAGGGCATGCAAGACATTTCAGTGAAAAGTGAGCACTGCTCGCATTAGAGCCTTTTAAGTTTTCACATGACCTCAAGACAGACTGTGGCATTCCTGTGCAAAAGTACCCTCTAAAAAAGAGATGGGGGCATTCAAGTCTATAAAAGAGTGATTTTAAAATTTAAATGATATGGTCTAAGTCTAAAATGCAAAGGTTAAGGGAATATTAGAAGGGCAATAATTCTATCTTATTAAACTTTTATCCAAAGTGACAATAAAATGTTCAAAATGAATTAAGGACTTTATTAACAGACGCAGAGGCTCTATAAAAAGAGTTTGAAATCCAAGTACCAGAGAGGAGAGGTTTAATTTTTTTTTTGTCTGAATGGAGGTGATATTACTATAAAACTTTAATCTTATTGCCATGCCACAGTGAAAGTAAAACTGTCAGAGGTAATAGAGCAAATCAGGACTGCTTTCTCTCCCCAGTCTGTTGCAAGGGTCTCTTTCTAGAATATAAGAATATACGTGTTCTATGTATGGCATTGATCCTATAGGTGACAGACACACATGGACAGGATTCACCTGGGCTTCTGCTGGTTGCAACAGTCCCAAGGTGGTAAGTACAGGCAAATTATATGGACCATTTCACATGAGTACTGTGCAAAAATTGGTGCTGTGCCACCAGGGACTCTTCAGAACATTTCAGCCTTTCCAAAACAGAATTCACTACTTCAGGACAGTTTTAGACATTTTATTAGTACCTGTATGTAGTAAGAGGATAACACTGCTTTCCAAGCCCTTGAACAAACGCATTTTGCTACTTTAGAATGATCAAGTTTAAGCCAGCTGTAAATCTGTGGAACAGGAAAAAAACCAACACTTTTTCCGAAAATTATTGCTAAATGCTAGATATAATTTAGAGCACAGCTCAGGACCATCAGGGCATTTACCAGCCATGATTTCAGCCATCACTAATTTTTCCTTCTGTTTTGCTGCTGCTAAATTCTGGTAACTTGGTTGCCTTGGTGATGGCTGCAGTGCCTGTGGCAGATGCACTGGAAGACATCCTGCAAAGTGGTTTGGCTTTTCCGGGAACTCTTGAGCCTTTTGTATGTCGGCAGAGATGCTGTGATGGCCACCTGTGCCTGTCCCACCACACTCTGACCCACCAGTGTCAGCACTGGGCACAGCCTGGCCCCCAGCCTGCCCCTGTCACACCCTCCCAGGGCTCACCCTCTGCCCCCACAGAGCCCCCTCATGCTACAGCTCCCCTCATTCCCTGCTGAGGAGCCCAAAAGGCACCTTCAGGGATTCCCACATCCTCCTTTGACCCTGCAGCACCCAAGAGAAAAGCACAGCCCCTCAGAGGAGCAAACGACTGCAAATTGCCGGGGAGACTAGGATGTCAAACAAATATTTTTCTTTTCACAACAGAACACAAATATTTGGCAGCACATTTAATTTTAAAAGTCTAGAAGTTACTCAAAGAGATTGGCGAATGTTGCTATGATGTTCATTTGCTTCCTAAAATATGACCAGTCACAGATGGCTTGCTGTAGGAAATATTAAATAAATTTTTTAAAGTGTTGTCTGGCTTGAACGCAGATTGCATTTACACAGATACCTTTGTTGGTGGAATGCCAAGATGGTGTATTGGTTCAAACACGACCTTAAACAAAAAACTACCTTGTCAGGAGCTAATGGAATATTCATACTTAAAATCTCAATCCCTGATAACATCTGAGAATTAATTTACATTTCAACACTGTTATTTTTCCTCCTCTTGCTGTATTTCCCTTCACAAACAAGAGAAAATATCTGGATTTGGTCAGCAGCAAATTTAGGTTTTGGGCACAATAACCATTACTTTTTACATCTTTGAAGCAGTTTGAAAAAACATCTACATAAAGAATGCTAAGTGACAGGAGAATCTGGAAGGCCACTCAGAGTTAAAGAGTCAAATAGCAAGGATGTAAATATAATGAGCTGCAGCATTAAATGCATTAGTAGATTGACTTCACCAAGAAAATAAAAATCAAAACAATACAAAAAGACTTTTTTCAATGGCCAGCATCTGCAGGAGCACATTCCTATAGTGACTAAAGACTATAGGATCTGTGCTTTATAACCTCAGACCAAAGAGGTCACAAAGATTCTTGGTTTATTTCTTTCCATAAAGCTCCATTTTTAACAAGAACAAAGGCTTTTGAAACATGGCATGTAACAGAAGAAATGCTACCAGTTTCTCAGTGCCTGCACTTCCTGCACTGTCTCAGAGAGCTGCATCATAAGTCTGCTTTGACAGCTACAATATCAGGTTGGTGTGGAAAACCTACATGGTGCTTCTGTGTCCAATGTTTGTCAGGAAACAGCAGCCAGGGAAAGCTGGGACAATGCTGAGTGAGTCTCATCAGTCATTTTCAGCAATCCAGATGCCCTGTGAGTTCTATGCTCACTGATGTGTGTGGTGCCATCCCTCCCTAACCTCCACAGAGGCCTCGCAGAGATGGGCACACACCGTGGGACCCAAGGTCTCACTGACCACATCAACCTCTCTGCTCCTGGGAAGGCTGCTACCTACCAGTGCACACTTATCTCTTGTCCCCAGAAAATGCCACAGCATCAGAGTTGAGCTATCATCTGGTTTTCCTTCTGTCCAAAATACCCCAGTGGATGATTTATCTCTTCTGTCAATATTGTCCTTGGCCCATAGCTTTGTAATCAATGCAGATGAAATGAAACAATAGTCTTACAATTTGCTTTGTCCCTACATGAGTACCAAACACTTTCCATACCCTTAAAATCAATAAACTTCTTCTTCTGTCTCCCATTTGCTGTGCTTTCCCTACACTGGCACGATTTTCTTTTTTCTAACCAGAAATCTCCCAGGCCCACTGGGGTTTCTGTGTGCGTGATGGCAAGTCAAACAGCTTCCCCCACTGCAAACAAACATCACATGCACGCAAATCATGTCTTGGAGTGAAGAGCAGAGGCAGACACTAGAGGGAGGATCGACTCACAGACTGAGCCTTAGCCAGAACAAATTCCTTGGAGTGTGGCTTCACCAAGGAGACGGCTCAAGTGGCATGCTGCAAGAGCCTGCTGGGCGCCCTGGCACTCAGGCTTGCAAATCACTGTCTGCACTGAAGGAAGAGGGCATCTGCAATTGAGAGTGAGCAAGACAAGATTTTGCTCTCTCCAAGGCTGCTCAGGGAACTATACCTACTAAATCCAAACGCACCCATTCCAGGACAGATTCAGCTCTGTTACTCACAGGTACTGCAGTATGCTTTGCCAGCAGCTCTGCACAGGAGCACTGGTAAAAATAATACTTAATGGCTTGTTTACTTCAGTGAGTTCCAATTTTTTTTAATGTCTGGACACTGCAACGCTTTGAAAGGACAGAGCTCCATAACACATGGATCTGATGGAAACACACACCTAAATTACAGGCCCAATTTCAAATAAATCACAGCCTTTCCAGAATAATTGTCTTCAGCAGTCTGAATTGACAAATAACTATGCAGGGTTACAAACAAGCAGTAGGACTACATGGAAAGGAACACTTCCATGGTACCTTCCACCCTCCTGGGTTTTCCAAGAGCCCTCACTCAGCTTTCAGATGCTCGTTCATATTCATGTCCAGTCTCTAAACAGCAGCAATTGGAAGAGGGCAAGAAAAGAAAGGTAGCTCCTTCACCTCAAGATCTTGGCAGGCTGAACTGCTAATAGGTAGAAAATTGGGCTGTGGAAAACCTGAGCTGTACAGTGCAGGAAGTGTTTGTAGCCCTGGACAGGTAATTCAAGCTCAGAACCAGAACAAGTAAGGCTAGAAAACAGCCCCAGGTCTGCCCATGCCTAGACCTTAACTATTCCCAAAAGATGTTTGTCCCACCTGTCCTTGGAGGCTTCCAGCAATGGAGATCCATGATCTAAACAAACTGCATTTAAACCTCTCAGGGTCAGATCTCTATCTGCAATATGGAGACAATGCTGTTGCCTCTTCCATAGACTTGCTGTTCACCAACAGAGACTTCCACTCACTGACATACCACAGTGAGAGTTTATTACAGTGCTATCTCCAGATGCTGCTTGGGCAGCAAAGGGTGAAAGCAGCAAGCAGTTCACTCAGGAGGCGGTGAAGAACAGTTGTAAGAAAAGAGATGAACACTGTAAACATTGGATATAACTTGCCAATATCCATCTACACTTGACTGCAAATGAGGAAGATAGTACAAAGATGTTATTCTTTCCTTATAAGCCATTTCTGCTAACTTGCAAAGACAGCAAGCTTTGGGATGTGTTCCATAGGGAAAGCTCAACACACAGCTAAAATCCATTGCTAAATGACTTCGCCATCCCCTCTACTGTAGCATGATCCATAAGTGGATCTATAGCCAGGAGCCATAAAATCCCATTAGTCCTGCAGAAAGGGAGATTATTTTCTTCCAAAGAATATACAGTTGGTCAGTGGAATTCACCCTGTGAGGCGAAAAATTCACTGAATGACAGCAGCTGGTCCTTCACAGAATCGTCTTTTTAGCCACTAAGAACTCTTCATTTCCCATGGTGTAGTTTTTCTAGATTATACATGTCAAATCAATGCTTAGTTCATGTAATCAAAATATGAAAAATGCCTCTAATTATAAAAGCACAAGGCAGAGACAAGACTACAATTCAAGTTGTTATGGCTGCCAACACACATAGGAGGAAAGATCTGGATTCTAGCAAACCATCACAAAAATCTCAAGCAAGGCCAGGTGCGATCTTAATATCTCACTTAATATGGACACATTTTAAAATAGGAGCAATAAAAAGGAATGAAAAGTTATCCATACCAAACAAAACTTTGCATCACCAAGACATCAGTGAATAGTTAATCAGCACTTCATGCCCAATCTTCCAACACAGATGTATCTATTAAAAAGCTGTCCAGCACTGTGGTACTTTTCCAAAAATATCCTCCTCATGACACTGTTCTCATTGGTAGCATCAAGTTGCTTTACCTCCACCATCCATAACTGGTCTTCCTCTAAAGCAACACTCTAGTCAGCTTTCTGGAAAGTCAATTACACCAAGGTATATTGGTCTCTGAATCCATCACCAAGGTGAGCCCAGTGCAATTCTTGGCAGGGTTTGCTCTCATGTCTTCCAAGAACACTATGAATTTTCCTTCTTACAGGCTTGGTTTGCAGACTTCTTGTCCTGTCCTTGTTGGACAGTAAGATGAATTGGCCCTGTCTTCTTTAATATGAGCCTCTGGGTCTCTACAGAGGAGCCTGTGTAAAGAATTACCTCATCATCTCATGGTACACTTTCTCCCCTTTCTTTATAATTCCAGTTTAGAAAGGAGGTTATTGACCTCTGCTGACTCCCCCAGCCACCCACCCCTGCAAAGGAACCTTTTCCCTTGCCTTGTGACAAAATAAGAGGCATGACCCATCCCCTGTAACAGCTGGTAGGCCACTGAAAAAACAGCTGCAGTCTTCCAGAGGGTCAGATAAGTTCAGCTGTCCCAGTTCTGACAGAAGCTGCTTCATCAACATATTCTCTCACACGTTTTTGTACCTCCTAGACCTGGACTCCTGGAAGCTCCAGGTGCAGCTTATGCAATAGCATCTCATCCTCCCCTATCTGTGCCCTGAGTGCACATTTACCACTCAGAGCAGTAGAGCTGAGCTTATGGCCGCCACTCCACCTTCTGTCTCTATTTTTTATATCAGCTGTTTCTGGGTGGCATCAATAGAAAGGACTATTACACTCTTAAGGGATTTACTAATTTTTCACTTTCACAAATGATCAGTTTACTAGATGTAACAGATTTCTTTTGCCATTATGTTTTTCCCAAGGAATTACCAACTGGGTGCAGACTAGCAAAATTATCAATGCTAATAATCAGTGGGAATAAAATTGAGCAAGTCACAACTCTGGACCTGTTTTGTGGCTGCAACACCCATGGACCACTTCTGTTGAGGGTAAGAAATACCCAGGGCTGAGCCTGCTGCTGCCTGGCACAGCCCAGCTCCATCTCTGTGCCACAGGAGCTGAGCCTTAATGCTTTTCGATCCATGGGTCACAGGTTCAGCTCCCTGCTGCCGATGACTCACACAGGAGCTCCGAACTAAAACTAGCAACACCAGCTTTTTTCTAGGAGAGGATTGAAGAGCAGCATTGATCTCAATGAAATATTTCGAGGGCAGAAAAATTCCACCACGCAAAGAGTGCGTGACTTCTCTTTAGTTTATTTTATATTTTTGTTCCAGTTGTCATTTTGAATTCAAACTCTTTGGAAAGCAGGCATAATAGTCTTAATGATCCCATTGAGCAGTTTAAATTCAAATTGTGGAGCACTTGCAATACCATGCTGGCATCACTTTCCATAAATTACTCTCAAATTCAATACGTTGCTTGACAAAAACAAGAATAAAGGGCTTTTTACTTTAAAAAGAAGAAAACTTGTATCATAAAAAAAAAAATCTTTAAATTATAGTTTCTCTTTTCTGGTCCAATTTAAATTGTTACATAGTTGCTAAATTAGCGCTGTAATCCCTGCTTACAAATTGCAGAATTATTTTTAAAAATAGATGTAGTTTTACTGCAGGGAACAACCTTACACTTTAAACCCTATGTGCTGCAGGAAGCTGCTTTTGCACAGCTTTCAACCAACCACACTCATGCACACAGGGTGAGGTTTACAATACCAGTCACACTGAAGCCAATAGCAGTCTCACCAGAGATTTCAATGAGCACAAATTGAGTTAACATTGACATTTTACAATGATTAGCAAATTTAAGCTTTCCCAGGATGCTCCATGGTACCAGTGGCTCCCATTGTACCATTTCTTAAAACACCAGCATTTCTCTTGTGTTCTGTTCTGAACGATCTTCTACTGAACTACAGCTACTGATAGGCCAGGAAGCTAGAAGATTGTAAGAGGAAAAAAAACCCTCTAAGATATACTTCTTTCTGCTCACAAAACAAGTAATGGAGGTGGGGTGGGAAGGGAAAAAAAAACCCCAAAACATGGAGCACTGTGATACCAAGTTTAAACCTGGGGAACAGCAATAATCAGGGCAAAACTTCCATGTATAATTCTTCCTTCAAGCACTTCCACAGCTTTAGTACAATGGAAAGATGAATTCTGCCTGCAAAAAATCCTTGTCAGTGATCTTTGGGGATGGGTTTAAGTCATTGTCCTCAATATCTCGCAGTGCTCAGCAGAAATGGGAAACCTCAATCTTTGGGTCTCCACAGGTCTCTGCAGCACATACCCACAATCTCCCCTGCTCTAGCTTGACAGAAGTCAGAGTTTCTTTCTTCTTCAATCATTCATCTTTTCTATTCCACCACTTTTCTGAAGTCTTTCATTTGACCTTGGTTATTTCTGCTTTCTTGTACCCTTCCCAGTCCCACCACGTTCCTCTCCTCAGGTGGGTCACATTGACTTGGACACAACAGAAGAAACCCTGAGAGGTCAGGAGCATCAGCAAGATGCTGCTGCTTCCTGCATTAACTGCAGGAGCTCAGCCCCTCCCAGCCCTCACCTCGGGGTGCACATCCCCAGCTGCCAACCACCAGACTGCCAGGAGAGGGGAGAAAGAATGGAGGAAAAGTTCCACATCCTGGAGAAAGTTATCTGGACATCAAAGAACACCCCATTCACAAAACAGCAGCATCGCTCCTGCCAGACTGGTGTGTCTGGTTAACCTTGTGTTCAGTCCTTATGATAACACTGTATTTGGACAGCAGACAGCTGGCACTGCTCAACATCTTGCTCTTCAGTCTTTTATAACAACAGTTCCACTGATATTACACTTAGCCTTTTCCCTGCGCTGAGTCCAGTGTTAAAATCTCTTCAACTACTTAAGAGGAAGCAAAACAAATGTTCTTTTGTCAGTAATTTGCCCTGTAAGGGAGGGGGAAAATCTCCTGATAACATACTGCAGACACGGCGTTCATCACGTGCACAGCAGTGCACTGGTTACACTGGAAACCCTATCATGGTATTTCACATGTTAACTTGACTGCCATAATGACTGGGAAACATCTGTCTCCTATTAACACTTTAGGTTTTACAGTTGCTTTTAGTTCAGCAGAAGTATCTTAATGGAGAAGACTGGTACTCTTTTAGAAATAACATCAATAATGAAAGAATCCTTGGATGCAGAGCAAAACCAGCAAACACATTGGCAACAGAACTCGCTGCACTCAGAAAATGTAACAGGAAATTACAGTGATGGGCTTTTGGGTGGGAGGATTTTTGTGTGAAAGAAATTAACTCTGGTACTCAAATTCCCATTAAGAAAAGTATTTCTTTTCAAACAGGTGATTGATTTCCTTAGATGTTAATTCAGAATTTTGGAGGATTTCATCTTAATTAGATCACTGATAAATAAAACCAGAAACAAAAATAACAAAGAAAACCCCTTCTGCAGGCTATTTAGGCTTGGTACTGACTAACCAGTAATTAAATACAGCTCTTCACAGTAATCTTAATTATGGCTTCACTGCACCACAGTTAAGAAGAGCCACACAACAAACTGAGAAGATTAGCCAATTCTAATTGTTGAAAAACATTTATTTTTGTTTTTGTGCATAGTTTTTGTGTGCATAAGGCCACAAGTCACACAGTGAATTATTAAAAAAATAATCAAAGGATTCAAGAATTTATATATCAAAACTAGGCAAGTGTTACTAGGAAAGTATTAGTTTATTTTCTTTATATAAGTGGAACCTCTGTGGCTTGCTTAAGAGGTCAATAGTTTTAGACTTGGGAGAATAGGGATGTGTACTAGAAATCAGTGTGGATTAGGTAGACCAGAAACAAGTTTCACTGAATTACTCACCCTTAAACCAGCTGAGAACCCTGTTTTCTCAGCTGGCCATTGCCATGTCTTAGCTGTGCAGTCTGGGGCCAGTCACATCTGCTGCACCTTCCGTGGGAATTCAGCTCCAGAGGAACCTGAGTCAAGGTACTTCATTCCCACTGATTTTCTATAGATTTAGGATCTCAGTATCCAAGCTATTTTCTGATACAGGGATATTGGGAAACAAAAAATACCCCACCCACCTCCAAAAACCAAACACCAAAAACCCCCCAAAACCAACCAACCAACCGGAAACAGAAAAACCCCAAACCAAAACAAAAATAATCAGAGGCCACAATTCAGCAGAACGTGGCTAGACAGGCTAGATTTTAAGCAGGTCATTAACTCTCAGAGTTCCGGATAACTGCATCACACATCTAAAGGCATCTAAAGACAAAAGCAGCCAGACTGTGCCTCATCAATTTAAGGGTCTCATTCATCTGCAAGAACAACTTGCAAGCCTAGCTCAAAGCCTCAGTGTACTTAGGCATTCATTATCCTACAGAAGCCAATGCAGGCTTCATTTCACTGAAAAATCAATGAGACATATGCTCTAGGACACAAATTCCTCAGGCCTAAAGGCAGTGGCATGGCAGAAGCCTAGATCCCTTGTAGATCTGGCTTTGAACACAGCAGAGTCCTGAGCTTTCTGAAAGACACTGAGACATAGACTCCCAACACTTGTTTCTTCCACATTTAAGAGTTTAATATGTGCTTGAGTTTTTTTGTTGTTTTTTTTTTTTTTACTGCAGACTGCCAGATTCCTGCTTCCCATTTTCCCCTCACAGTACCAGCTGCCCAGCTACATATATGTAGCCTCATCAGAATTGCCATCCTTTCCCCTGCATATGCAGCAGCAGATGGATCCAGACGTGTTTTGGGTTAACTCCATAACCATGTTTTTGTGGACTGCATGGATAAACATTTAAAGGCCCCTTCTGGTTATATAAAAGGAAGCTATTAAACGTTTACTCTTTCCTCTGTACTCAGAGCTGCAAAGCTGTATCACAGAACATACAAACGCAGATGCAACCAGGCAATTATCATTCCTTTATCCCTTAAATAGATAGAAGATAAATTTGAAAGAAAATGAGGAACAGAATCCTTCTCCCTTTCCTTTTTTATCCTTTTATCTCCAAATGTAGGAAGTTTACTGAACCCTTGCCAACAATTCACTCAGACTAATGAAGTGTATAAGTAATGGGATTAAATAATCTTAAACCATTACTACAGTGGCTAATGCAGATGTTTTCCCAAACTAAAGCAGATGAGTGGTGTAGAATGCGTGCTTGATTTAAAAAAGAAGAAAAGAAAGTATCAATCTGCAAGCAGATGAAGTCAATTCCAGCCTGAAGTCAATGAAATGTTTAATTCCAGTTACATAAAGTTGTTGCAATTATATTATGAATGCACCTTCCTCAAGTCTTCAGTGCTTTGCACGTGGTTAAACTTGCCACAAAATGAAACTTAAATTTTTTATGGCACAATCATTTTAGTGCAAACAAAAATAGAAATTATTTAAAAGGTACATATTCCACCAAAAGACCATTTAGCTTTTAAAAGCAAATTAACAAGGCCCATCTATCACTGCCATTGTGAATAAGACACAATCCTCCCTTTTTTTATTCAATATTTCAGTAATAATCTCACTGTGAAGGCTCTGTGGAAATAGAACAATGAGATACTGGTGGCATTTTCAGATATATTATAGTATTATTGCTCTAATTATCACTGGAATGACAGAAATGTCATGAAAACATCGATTTTTACTTTCAGAAGTGTAAATTCAATTCTGAAAGTGTCTTAGGTCCAGTGTTTGTAAGAACTCCAAACTGGAAGTTCAGAGAAAGATCTGTCAATATTTCGAGAATGTTCCAGTGCTTTTCTTACTCTAAGTTGGAAGGATAATCCTTATATATTGGATGTCAAGGTCACACCAAGGTAAAGCCTCAGGCACATTATGGGCTGTTTCTTTAATTTGCACCTGTGCAACTGGTTCCAGCTACTTGTTATGGGAGCCTCTTAAAATGTGCAGCTCCTCTGAGCAACTGTTAATTGTTTGCTGTAAAACCTCGTTGGAGGCAATGAAATTTTAGGGTAAAGATATCTAACCCAAAGACCCTTAGTTCAGTAGAAAGTGTTCCATCAAGCAAGGTAAAAGTCTTGATTTTAGAAGCTTCAGTGCTTTCTTGCATCCCACCTCCTTAGTCTTAGTGGGCACCACAATCTGTAACCATTTTGGTATCAGGTTTCTCAACACAGAAAGCTGAGAACCACATTACTACTAAAAAATGACTGCATAGTCTGCTCCTTACAGAGATGAAACAATCACAAAACCCAGATCTTTCTCCTGCTGTGTCCACTTCATTTCAGAGGCAAGTCAGACCAGGAAATGTGATTCACCCAGTAAGCTGAAAAGACCAGAGTTTGTCTGAAGAACATTAAAAAACCTGTTGCTCGTGGTACTGCCACAGGGTTGTCAGATTTTAACTGTAAGGCAACTCCACAGCAATGAAAGCAATAAATGTTTCCCATGTCTGTGCATCAAAATCAGGGCACAAAGAGGAAGGGCTACTCACAATGTAGCAGGGTTCACAGTAGGCTTTCTTCTCCACGGCGTAGAAAGGCTGTCCCCTCAGCTTGCTCTTGCACATTATGCAGGTGAAACACTCCACGTGGAAGACCTGGTCCATGGCTGTGCAGCCGGTGCCTTCTCCAACAACATTCTCCCCGCAGCGGGCACAGCGTCCTGTCACCAGAGGGAAAGGACAGCAGTCAGAGCCAGCCCCTGTCCCAGCTCCCTGCACTCGCCCACGGCTGCAGAGGGTCAGGGGGACATAGCAGCTCAGGCCACAGCAAAACAATTTGTGCCACTGCTGGCAAAGATCCAGTTCCATTGGAAGGCACTCTGGTGCTGGCCCATATGAAAAGACCTAGAAAGGATTGGAACTGGCTCCCAAGACAGCTCTCATGTCAGCTGTGCTGCTGCAAGCCAGCAATCATTGTAAGGATCTTGAGCTCCAGATACAAATCACTCAGCTATCATCTAACCCAGATATATAGTCATCCTCAGCTCCTCAGTTAGATGGGATAAACCTGTGCCTTAAGCCTTGCTTCCACATGAAAGGACTTTGCCATAGTCAAAGAGGCCTCATAAAGCTGCCTGGTGGCAGCACAACTTAAAGAGAAGTTTTTGCTTGTACAGCTTAAACCAATTCTCTCAATGGAGCCAATTACTTTTTTTTTTTTTCAGTTCAAAGATTAATACAGATTAAGATATTTTGTCTTTTAAAGCACAGAAACTATTCCTAAAGAGACTGATGTGCAGATGCTTTATTCTTACCATCCTTCAAGAAAGTGTATCAGAAACTGCTGGTAAAGACTCAAAGTACAGACAAGCCTTAAGAGCTCTGTCTGTTTCTGAAAAACTTCTTTAATGTCAGACACAAATGCATAACAAAAAGTCTGCAGACACACACGTACAAAAGGCTTGCTGCCTTATTCAGATTGTTGCTAAAGATGTTATGTGGCAGATAGACTTAAAGTGAAGACAAGAGTTCCTTAGCTCATGGGAAAAACTTTTGCCTAGGGAAGATTGTGGTGCAGAGATGATGGAAGGGGGGGTAGAAGGCATACTTTTGCCATTTTTCTCTGCCATTTGAGTTCTAGAAAATAGAGATAGCTCATGAAGTTCTGATGTCCTTACACAACAATTGATGTTGAAAATCGAAGGCGCTAAGGACAAGGCCAGCCACACTACCCAGCAGAACCCCAGCAAAGATAACAGAGCATTGCTCCACTCAAAATGGTACTCTCCAGTTTAAGAATAACTGTGGTGACCCCAGCCTTGGGACCCTGTAGTTCTTGAAGGCTTCATGGGTGGAGTGGTGTGGTCAGTGAGGGTGGGAAGGAAAGAGCTGAGGTACAAGCAGGAAAGCAGACTGAGTTCAATATAGAATTATTCATAATGTCTTATAGAAATATGATGTACCTGATAATAATTAAATAATCCAGTAATGAGACAATGCTGTCTCATACCATGGTCTGTTTATTGGCCTTTTCATGGAAATACTGCACAGCTTCCTACAAGGACTTAGACCTGTCTTGTCATCCCAAGAGCAGGACTGCCACCCTTCATTGTGCACTGTCCATGTCCCCACACTCATGACTTCTTTCCTGCCTGTCCTACACTCCAACAAGCTACATTCAAGAAACAAAGCATGTAAGCTACTTTTGGATCCCTCAGGATGTGGCAGGATGATATATATACACATCTGAGATATATTAGGAAAGCTTGGAAAAGAACCCAGATCATTACGATTTGCTACAATGGCATAACTGTAGTTGGCTTTACAGAGGACAGACAGTTCCTGACTCAAACAGCTCCCAGCCTGAGCAATGTGGAGGGAGAACTCACCAGATGAATCCAGACAAATCTGGGAATCCTCCAAATGGAATTAATAATCCCGTATTTAAAGTTAACTTTCCTTAGTATTTGTTATTACGATTGTCACTATTGTGCTTTAATCACTCCACTGTAACACTTCTAGAGAGTACTCCTTTTTTATGAGCAGAAAGGGAATTCTGCTATGGTGGTGAGGCTACAGAGCATGGGGGAAGAATGGAAAAAACCATGAGGAGAGAAAAAACCCACTGGAGAGAACCACAGGAGCGAGCAGTGCACTGAGAAGGAGGCAGAAGACACCTCTGGTGTACCACAGGAGAGCCCTGCTCAGCCCGCGTGTGGACAGCACAGAGCTGCTCCAGGGCCTTCTCCAAACATCTCGTGTAGCTGGGCTGAAATACGAAGAGATGTCTGGGGAGCAGTTAATATCTCTATATATAAAACATGAAATTGAAAGCCATTAGTGTATTACTTTACACAGTGTTTTTCCAGAGGGAATATTCTGCTGAAGAATTTATTTTCCCTGGTGTGCCATTCTGTGATCATCCGGTATTATTTTTATGAGGCATTTGGACATGGAATAATGTAGTGTCTATGCAAACACTTCTCAGCTTTCTTTGTTAACATCTGAGCAGAACATGTGGGAATCTTTTCTACCCCTCCTTCTCTTCTCACATTCATAATTTAACCAGCTCTTGCATGCTTCAGCATTTATCTTCCTCTTTGACCAAGGCATCTCATTTGCTGAAGAAGCTGTCTACATGGAGACCATACTTCTAGCTGCACTTGTGCCAGGAGACCTGGGTCTGCTTCCTAACTCAAATACATATTCCTGTAATCTCTGACAAGTCACTCGGTGCCTTTGTACCTCTGCCCACCCTTTGAGCAAAGGGCATAAAGACATCTTCTCTGCCTCCCAAAGGTGCCCTGAGGCTACATTCCCTCATAGCTCTGAGGCATTCCCCAACTGCTGGTGGTCAGATGCAAACCAAAGAGTAGCACAATAAGAGTTTTGGCCAACTTCTCCCCTTTAAATTGGTTTCCTGAGGCTTTCCTTCCTCTTTCTGGGTTTTTCCACAGAAGATTCCCACTGAGGCAGTGACAGACTTAACCTGTCCACATTTATGAGAAGTCCAGTTTCTGCTACTAAGTACACAGCCAGAAATACTCCTATAAACTCTCTCACAGGAAAGCTTAAAGAAAGCTTCCTTTTTTATAAGTTTATATGCACATTATAACACTGTGCCTTGAGCAAACCATCTTTTTCATGAGACATGGCCACTCCAGTGAGAATCAAAACACAAGCTCTGTGCCTAGCAACTCTCCCAACTGACTCACTCACCCAAAAGGTAAAAGCAAATAAGCCAAAATATTCAAATTTAGGAGCTTACTGTTGGGTGGCTGGAGCCACTTAAAGGCACATGGGCAAATACACAACCGAGCTGGTTTGCAGCAATCTGATCACTGGGGACTGCACCTTCTGCACCTTGGTGCAAACTGGGAACTCACAAGACTTCTGCAAAAACTCATGTCTTCTCCCAACTCCTAAAACTCATTTAAATGTAGCTGAAACTGGCTATTTCTTTCCAATGTTGCTGAGGGAGGAACTGACAAGCAGACAGGCACATGCACACAGGCAGCGAGATTGCACAAGGCTCATTTCCTTAGAAAACCAGAAAAACCCCACCAAAAACAATGTATCTATCATTATGCCTGATAAAAACAAAACAAAGGTCTGCTTTTCCTGTGTGCCAGTTACCAACGGCGAAGGTATTTGTGGTTGGGCTCACCACAATTAAGTGCCCACACATGTTCCCCATTTTAGTATTTTCACACTGGCTCAAATAACCCAGTCTGTTGTGTGCAGAATACCCATGAGTGAACACAGAACAAGTTGCATTGCTTATTGGGAAAGAAGTAGCAAAGGCAAAGTTTGCAAGACTAAAGAACAAACAGATTGCACAAAAAAGATTACACAAATAATCTAAGAGAAAAATAGCAGGCAGCGTATTACAGTAGAAACACAGAACAACGTGACCCATTTGCTTTCCACAAAAAGCATTTAAAAAGCAGCTTAAAGACAAAGGACAAAATTAGCACTGAACTGCATGAAGATGAGAAACTATGTCATTTCAACATTCTTCCTTTGCCCGTTCAGCCCTTTTTAGATCCTTTTTCAAGATCATTTCAGCAAAACTAGAAGGCGATATGTTGGCAGCAAGCCTGGGAGACCGGAGTCCTCTGTTTTTGCATGAAAGAGGTTCATAACCTTGGCCGTGCTGTGACCTTCCTTCAGCCCAGCCTGGCTGCCACATGGTGGTCTTATCTTGGGGGGATGTACAGAAGTGCCCACAGAGGCTTCCCTGCTGAAAATGCCATCATCAGTGACTGGATCACACAGAAACACTTCAGCAGCTGAAAGGATACATCAGCTACTATATTCTGAAACCTCCTCAGTTACTGTCTTCTATTGTATAAAAAATTTGAAATATTGTGAATCTAAAGGAAGAGAGGGAAGGGAAGAGCTCATCTTGCACATGATGCCATGTTCCAGCTTCTTGTTATCTCATTACTATTATGACATGGGTTTCACCCATACCCTCACAGATCCTGGGTGCTCAGATTATAGAACAGATCCAATCTGCTGGGTATTGGAAAAACACAGAATTCAAAGAAGGGCCCAACAAGGGAGTTTACAACCTCATACAAGCAATAACAACTGGGTAGTGATAGAAAATACAAGGAGACAATCAGACAAAACCAGTCAGCAAGGGAAGCTGTGGTCTCAGCATTCTAAATGTTTCATTGTTGACAAGGAGTCTGTAGACAGCACAGCAAAAGAAAAGGTTAAGGAAGAATTTGAAAGAGGACCCGGAGGGAGTTTAAAGGAAGTTTAATGGAATGCTTCTGAAGAAAGGACAAAGACAACACAAAAGAGAATGTAAGTGCTTGAAGAGTGAACATAGATGCCTTCAGATAGGAAGGATGAGTTGATGTGTCACCAGAGAATACCAGAGGAAGAAGGGTGGGAATAGGTCATTACAGATCATGCAGGTAAAGACATGAAGCTTCTGTTTGATATGAGGCAGAAATGAAACCAGAGGAGAGATGTTTATGAGTTGGATTCAATGATCCTTGTGGGTCCCTTCCAACTCGGGAGATTCTATGACTCTAAGACTGACTAAGAGGCAGAAATGATCTGGCCTAAGTTAAAGCCAGAGAGTTATTTCTGCAGCTAGTTGAGCATGAATAGAGAGAAATTGCATTTCTTGAAAAGGATGTTGCAGATATTCAAGCTCACTGGAGCTTGGATGCAGGTTTTAACTCTGAGGATGAATAGGAAAGGCCATAATCTGAGCTGTAACTCGGCAAGATTCTTAAAATTTGGCCAGAAACTGGGCATAATCTGGAGATGAGGAATTAGGCATAGGCCAACTTTACCTGGGACACGCATCACCTTTTAATGCCAGATTAGGAACACGAGCAAATGGGGCAAATATTCACCACTGAAGATGGATGATGGAATAAGTGCATGTCATACTAATGCTCAGTAATATTCTGATAGCAATCACACTGGAGCTGAAGATAAAGGCAATGTAACTCCACACAGGCGACTTGAGATGCTCCTGTTTGCACATCCAGGGACTTCAGTAGCCTTTTCTAGGCTACAGCATTATTTTTCTGTCATACCTACTTAGACATTAAGCCACTGGCAGCACCACTGTGATGTACAGTGCCTAACAGACAATTCAGGCAGCAACTACAGATGCCAAGAGCAGAGAAAAGCAGAGAGAAAATGTGCAAACCTCTCCACAAAAGGCTTAAACTCATGAATTCAAAGCATGCATTCTATGTAGAGAAGAGATAGGGGATAATTTTCTGATAAAAGCATCAAAGTAGGGAGGTTCTGCATTTGCTGAAACGTGGGGAAAAAACGTTGATATCTCAAAAAACTCTGCGTGATGGAAAAAACTGTTTCCCACCTAACTGTACTGTGGGAATACACCACAAGGTCATATCCTCAGTGCCTATCAATTACACAATTTCCCTTGATCAGCTAAGTGTATTCCCCAGCTCTCACTGCAGCCCTGATACACAATGCAAGAAAGAACTAAAAAAATACAGCACGTTGCCTTTTCAAAACGGTACCAAGAACACTTTTAAAATATATAAATACATTGAACAAAATATGTCACTAAAAGTTCCCCTGGCAGCCTCAAGACATCCAGTATTTCTGCTGCATTATTTTTCTAATCATCTCTGTTTAGAGTTTGCCAGTGAATGCATTTTAGAGATTCATGACACATTCTGCTTTTGGATGGCTTTGAATCAGCTGGCAGTAAATGTGGAAAAATCATTATTCCTAATGAAGAAATATTGATGACAAAACAGCATTTCGAGGACAACGTTGACCATAAGTCAACAACGTAACAAGACTTTCCCCTCTCTCCCTCCTCTTTCCTAGTGACTTTTATCCAAGGATTTTCAAGCATTTCCTAAGCACGTGGGATTCTTCAGGACATCTATGTCAGACAGGCACAATTACTCCATCTTAAGGGAATACAGGAGCAGAAATTGATTATTAGGATAACAGTGTAACAGCAGACCTTAACTTAGTACACCCTAATCAAGTTAAGTCCAAGTGTCCAGAACCTCTGCAACTCAGGAGTACCCAACAGGTCCCGGGTTCTTTGATTCATCCAAAGGGAATAGAAGAGGGATCTCTGAAACATGAGGGTTTATGTCCTTCTACAGTGTGTGGGAGGCATGTGTCTAACTGATTATGCTAGACAAGGATGTGTAGATCATATCTGTCCCAGAGTGATTGTGACATTTTGGCACTCAGGGCACTGCAGTAATGGTACAAAGGGAAACCCAGAGGCATTTTGTACATTTTGTAGAAAACTATATTATTTAGCTCATCTTTCCCTTGCCTTTCTTACCTACCCTTTTCTTGCTTTTGAACTCAAGACTTTTCACTGAGTGGGAAGCCCTTGGCAATGGTTTATTGTGCCAGGATCCAAGCTTGAAGTGTCACCATTTGACAGTAGCAGGCTGTATGCATCAGTTGTCTTACACAGCCTTTGGACATGAGACAGATCAATCTTAATTCCCTCTTCTTCAGCAGACGTCAGAAAACACAATCTTTCACAGCAAACACAGTTCCATGCTGCAATGTGTGCCTGAAACACTTCATAAATTAAATCCAAGGCCATGATTTAATTACTGTGTCCTGGTTATTCTGCTTTAACTGTGTTGCACTTGTACTCCAGATGTACAGGTCCCTGCAGTGACCTACTTGTCATTCGTACTGTACAGCACTGTGCAGTAGCTGCACTCTCGTGTTGTTTTCCTCCCTTTCCTCTGACCACAATACAACTTCATATTCTCACTTTGCTTGGCTGTAAAAACCTGACACATTCTCAGTATGCCCCGGAGGTCCCATTCCACACACAGAGCAAATGCACTGCAACTGTGCAGGCTCATTCTGCCAACACTTTACCTTCTCAAAATTTCTTCATGCTGCTCATTACAAGATTACTGTCCCAGCCCAGAGTGAACCTTTCCAACACCCCAGGGAAGGCAGAGGAGTCTTAGGACACCCAACATGCAGGCAGGGAACTTGAGACTCACACAGGTGAAATAACCCTCCAAGGGTCACACAAGAAGTTTATGATGGAGCCAGGAACTGAAACCATATCTTCTCAATCACAGTCTGGTTTCTTTAACCACAAGGCCATCTCTGAAAAGGCTTGATGGTAAGAAGGGCCTGCGGTATAAAAACTCCATTTCAGAGGGAGCTCTCAGCACCAGTCTTGCTAAAATCCCCTTCCCAGAAGGAGGAATTTGCTCCTCGTGTGAACCATGGTATCACTCTCTGGCAGCCTGGCTGAGCCACATAGCAACTGAGCACACAGAGTTCTGTGCCTCTGCTTTGTCCTCTGTTAACCAGCAGAGAAAGAAAGACCTCTGCTTCCTTCAGCACCTGTGTGGTGGTGATCCTTTATCTACATCCCCCTCTCCTCAGCATCCTGGGACATAAGAGACAATTTGGCTTATTTCTGATATAAGCAGATTACAATGACAGGTACCTCCCAAAATTATTGCAGCCACAATGTATGACTCCCACAAAATGGAGAGGACCACTCCTGAATTTCCACCCCCAAACAATAAAAATTGAATAAAAATTCAGATTGAACAGGATCTTGAGAAGATGTGAAAATAATCTTACTGCCTCAAAGGCAACACCAACTCTCTCTCTACAGCATTCTTGACAGATACTTGTTTAACCTGCTTCTAAAAACCTCTAGCAACAGAAATTTCACCAAGCACTCGGGCAAAAAATCTCAGCGAGTAGCTAACCAGCCACCCAACCCCAATTACCCTCGCAGCAAGCCACGGCAATGCCTTTTTGCTCTGCTCAGGATGGACGTGAAGAAAGCAGAGGCTCGGCTGGCCAACACCAGCTGTGAGGAGCACTGGGAGATGCTCCCCTCGCAGGCTGGTGTGTCTCTGTGATGCCTTAGGTTTTAGCTTTTATATTTTAAATCCTGTGCTGTTTTAGTGGGTAGCTTTAGGTTTCATATTAAGTACCACTGAGTTCTATTCAGAGAGTAGAGAGACAAAACAACTCTTCCCTAGCTCGATACCAAGCACAACTTTCAGGACCAAGAACAAAAATAGTGGTGAAGTGAGAAGAAAAAACCAGGAGGATGGAGCTTCATAACCTGAAGCTATGGTTGGACAATTGATTCTAATATGCTAACGGGCCAGAACTTATAAAAGTGTGGGACCTCGTGGTCAGGCGTCCATTTCTGTGACCATTTTGGGGCATCTTGGGGGTGGTCCGGCTGGACTCTTGTGTGGCCAGGTGTACCCATTGAAGCCTTTAATAAATATCTACTTTTTCCTCTTGCTCTGTCTAGTCTGTGTTCCAGCCTCCAGAAGGCAGCAGCTGAGCCCCACACATGGCAGAGGTGCCGGTCCCAGGCTGGATGGTGTGCAGTGAGTGTGCCAGCCCAGTGGGGGTCAGTGATGCTCTACACTATTTAAGGTCCCAGACACCTTTTTTGCAGCATGCTTTGCCTTTTTCTCTCTTTTTTTTTTCTCTCCTGTTGTTGTTACATTGTGTCAACTTTTTGGCACGTGTTTTACCATGTGCGAACGGCTTGAAATAGAGCCCCGCTTACATCTGGAGACAAAAAAAAAAAAAGTACAACAAAAAAAAAAAGGTGAAGAAAAGAGTGGGAGAGAGGAAACATTCCTCCCTTTGCTAATCGATCAAGGAAATGCAAGGGAGAGAGTGAAACGCACTCTGTTTCCTTTAGAAATGTTTCCTTTAATGCCGATGAAAGCTGCCAGATGACAGAGACTGGGGCTGTATGAGCACCGAAGAGCCGGGCTCGGGAGGCAGAGGAAGGAGCTGCAGCCAGGCACGGGGGTGTCCTGGCAGCCACAGCAATTCCTCCTCCAGCCCCTGCCTGTCCCGGGCTCTCTCCAAGGCGGCGAACACGGTGCCGTGTCCCGGCTGTGTCCCTGCTCCCCCTGCCCGCTGCTCCAGCCTGGGCTGAGCCGGGCATGGGAACGCGACAGAAGCGGCTTTAGGTTGCAAGGGTAGAGTTGGATTGAAAGAAGTAACATTTCCTAACTATTCTTTTTAATTAAACACGTGTTTGTGTTTGGGGGCAAGATTTTCAAAACGCCAATTTGTACAAAAAACCGCAGCCAACTAATACTCAACTAAGGAGTGCAATCATTTCATTTGGTAAAAAAAAAAAGAAAAAAAGAAAAAAAATGCATATTTTCACGGAAGATTCCCACATTCCTGTGCCATTACTCCTCTCTGATTGCATGTAGTAAGTTCAAAAAGGAAGACATATAAACCTCTCGTTTTTTCAAAATAAATATCTTGCAAAAATGATAAAGGCTCTAAGAAAGTGGGTGTTTCCCATGGTTTCAAAAACTGAGAAACTTCTCATACTATTTTACTTTCATAGGAAAATAAGACTTTCTAAACCAAAAATGACTCTTCTCCTTGGAACACATCACAAATGTCAAAATCTTATTTTTTAGTGAGATGTTACCAATGTGTGACATCCAGGGAGCAACCTCAGCAGCTCTCTACTAAGGCCCTGGTGAAGGTGAGGCTACCAGCCAAGTCCTAGCGGGGCTGGCAGGAAACTTTTTTATTTTATAAATTGCTCTCTGGGCAAAGCTGATTCTGTGGGGGTTTACGTCTCCTAGGAAGGACCTTAGCAAAGGGGAACAGTTGCTGGCTGAGCTGTAGATCAGACAAATTTTGGCAGTTTTGGTGATCCCAACAGCAACAACCACTGAGCCACTCCCTTTGCACTTGCAAAGCCATATTGCATGACAAACTCTGGACAGTGAAACCACCAAATATACGATGGCACACAAGGTGAGCCAGCTATGCTTGTACGCATTTCCTGCAGGGGAAGGAATCACTCCTCCTCCCACCCTCATCAGGGGCCGTGAGCAGGAGGGCATTTCCTGAGCTATGCCCTGGCCCACTGGGCTCATTCTGTAATGGTGCACCAAATTTCAGGATCCTCTTCTGGAAAGCCACAAAAAAATACCTTGTCATTACGGGGGTGCCCGTGGCAGCAGCCTCAGGCTGCAGCTCCGTGGGGCAGCTCTGCCCGGCCCCTCTGGATCCTTTGGCAGATGCCTCCCCGAGCGTGCTGCCCCAGCCTGCTCCCTCCCTGGCTCAGGAGACCAGCCCTGCTGGGAGAGCAGTGCAGGGTGATTTCAGGGGCTGCTGCACCTGACCCTGTCCGTAAGCGATGGCTGTAACACAGAGCAGAGCTGCAGGCTCCTCAGAGGCTTGGTGTTCACTGTGCAATGCTTCAAGCAGCTTCTCCCAGCCACTCCTCCAGCTGGGGAGGACCAGTGACCTGCTGTCCACAGGCTCATGCTGCTGCTCAGTGCAAGCACACCTTAAACATAGGTCAGATTCTCCTGAGCTCTCAGCTTTCTTACAGAGCTGAACCGAGAGTGCAGTCAGAAGGGACCAGCTAAGACTCACACTGATACAGACAGCAGCCTTTACATCTAGGTCAAAAAATGAGTTGCCTTTTACCACATTCCCAAAGGACTGTGCTTGGTTTTGCCATTTCCAGAACAAAAGCAGGCTCAAGGAGCTCAAGCAATGGGGTGCAGCTCTGTGATGTTAGGTGCAGGACAAACACAGAGCAAACAATGTTCCCTGTTCCAAAGACTTTCATCTCCAACTGTGTCCATGTTGCAGAAGGGCACTTCAAACCACTTCTGTCCCCCTGCCCAGCCAATCCATTCCATAAGCCCAGGATAGGCACCATCAGTGTGTGAAGCAGACTCAAGCCCAGCCAAAAATCACATCCATGACTGGGCATGAATGACTCAATTCACTCTTCCATAGCCTGACTGCGTTCCAGCTGGTATTCTGCAGCTTGTCTCTGCCTCATGGCATCCCTAGGAAGGTGGTGTTTTACCAAAGGCTCTGCTCAGTGCTGAAGATGAAATTGCCTGAGTAATGACAAAGTTTTGAGTCAGAGATGCTCCCTGTGCCATTGGCTCTAGCCTACCAACCTGGAATGCCTCCTGCATGCTTGCCTGAGGAAAAACATCTGACAAAACCCAAAAAACAGGGAGGGAACCTATCTCCCCACTGCCAAAAATTAAAAAAAAAACAAAAAAAACTGAAGAAAGGCTGGATCTAACAAAGACTAGTGTCCTGAACAAATGGCAGCTCTCACAGGCCCAACAACATTAAAGCCTGAGGTTTACAAAGGTGCTTGGCTGCATTAGAAGATGTCACACCGAATTTCAACCAGCACCTCATTTATTTCAAGTCTTTTGAAAACTCTGCCTTTCACAATCCGGCACCAGCCCAAAGCTTCCTTGCTGTTTTCAAACATGTGCTGTCTGTGTGTTGACAGCAGCCCTGCCATAAATCACATCCCTCAGGCACTGGAAACCACCTCACCTGTATGCTGAGCATCCACTATTCCCTGCAATGAATTCCATCACTCCAAATTTCTCAGTAGCTGGAATCAACTAATGCTGTTTTTTTTCTCATTAAAGCAACCTACAGACAGAGGTCTCCTTCTTCACCCCAAAACTGAGACCTTTCCAACCAGGTGCAAGGTCCAATATTTGTTTACTCTCTTGGACAAGTAACAGGAACTTTACAACCTGGGATGGAGAAGCACTGATTCTGCAGGGACCATTCAGTATTTGTTCCTATTCAGAATGACCACACATGTCATAATCTTAAAATGTGACATTGGTATTGAAAACAAAAGTCCTTTTAAAATGTCATTTGATGTTGGTGACACCATATTTATTAGACTGATGTAATTAAGCAATAACTATAATTCTGCTCCTCCTTGGGGTCATGGGACCTGCTTTTACTGGCCAGGGTAGATGGAAAGTAATACTGATAACTCTAATTTGAGAATAACCTCCTAGTGGCACATGCTTCATCTGGAGTCCATGATGGAGCACTCATATCAAGTATCCACAGATCATTAAGCTCACCTGATTGCCACATTCTCAGAGCTTGCTGTATAAGGATATCAAAGTTTTCTTGCTTAGCTTCCATTATAAGTGAATTAGTGCAAAATATGAGATATATATTTATAACAATTATTATTTTATTTAAAGAAACTATGTGGAAATCCATCTGCACAATTGCATGTGTCATTCTCACACATCCTACAGCTTTTGATTCAAAATTAGCAAGGCTTAAAACATAATAAGTTAAAAAAACCTCACACCATAAATCCAAGCTCTTTAGTGGCACTGATCTGTTTCAGGTGGTGGTTTTGACTAACAGGTGGTGGCCCTGTTGACTAACAGTAGGAGACACAAGAATTGTGGGTACTGATCCATTTATCATGATTAAAGACTGTCCTGACATCTCACCTTAAGTTCTCTGTGAGGAGGCTCTGATGTTGACTGGCATCTACAAAAGTACTACTCATTACTCATCACTCATCTTAGAGCTCCTAAGATGGAAGATTCTTCCTGAATTGGCTTCCATGCTAAGGACTTCCATGCTAAGGGCACCAATCCCTGTCTCCTGAATTATTCACACAACTCATGACCTGAAAATTTTGTGCCAATGGAAACTGAAACCGCAAAAGCTTTCCCTCCTCCCTCCCACAACTGAACCAATCGGAAAGGACTGTTTCAATATCCAGAGCTCATGATGAGTTCTGCCCGTCCAATGCCCTTGAGCAGGCATTAGAAAAGGCCATCATCAGCAGGGATTGTAAGTGTTTGCCAAAAACTTGGTGTTGGAAGATGGCCTGAACATGCCGTACCAGTGACGGCAACTCTGTACCAGCAGGGCTGGCAAATCGCCGTGCTCTGAACTTTCAGGGTGCTCTATACTGGTTCCCTACATTCATGGGAGTTCACTGTGAAAACAGTAAGGGTATCTAATCCTCATTAAACTCTTGGCTGTGACAGTAGGGAAAACTGATGGGCTTGTTTACACATGATAATGGAATCATTTGAAATCCACTAGACCTCCAAATTTAGATCTGAGGTAGATATAGGGACAGTTTATACCAAGCCTGATTTTAGCTGATGTAAACTTAGTCATCTTCCTTTGAGTTTATATGATCAAACCCAGAAAGCCAACACTGGCTGAAGTCAGCTGGTTTCCATTTGCACATAAAATAATGCAGCTTTATTATGTTGACCAAGTCAGATGTGATGGGTAGGTCAGAGAAGCTGTTATTCCCACTCCAGCACAGAAAAATGTGTGGGAGACTTTTGTCACAGTGGAAAGCTACAACTTACAAAAGCCTTCAAAACAGGATCTTTTGGGACTCCAAACATTTTAGAAATTGCTTTCATTGTTTTTCATTGTTCTAAGCATCTCTGCACAGATGAGGATCTACAAAACAAAATGCATTATGTAGCTTGTGAGAAGTCTACAACCATGTTCTAGACCAGATGTCTCCATAAGTTTGAGATAAGCTTCAGATCAATGTCCAAACCTCCAAAAGTCTGAGTTCCAGTATTGCTTTATGAGGAAGTCAAAGGAACCTCACCATAGCAAAAAAGAGACAGATTAGCAGTTTGGAAATCACAGACTAAAGTCTTATGAGCTCCTTTTCATGCAGTGTTTTTGTTTAAATGTCCAAGACACACTTTGGATCAATGGGCCTTAGGAACAACAAACCCTTTACTCATGACCAGACATGATCAGAACAACCTCAGGGCACAGATTTCCAACCCCAGAGCAGCAATGTCCCTCTGGTCTAAATCTGGGGGCCTCTTTTCCAATGCCTGTCTCTGACCCTGCTGCTGAGGCTCCTAAAACTTGCATTATCAGTGTGGTTTTTTTTGCCGAAGCCCTCAACAAAGTATGTGACTCTTTCCTGTATGAGTGAACAGAACTGTTTCCATTTCTCACTTGATTTAGAGACAGCAGGGCAGAAAGAGACTGAAAGAGTTCAAATGAGAAGCTCTCACTAGGAGCTGGCCACGGAACTGACACAGACCTTGTGGGTCTCCTCAGCTGCCTTTCTGACAGAGGGATGCCATGGAGATGGCAATGCACCAGCTGTGCACATCTGCAGTGCACATGCTCCATTTCCTTCACCTTCTCAATTCTTCCTGTGAAGAAACAGTAGAAATAAATCTCATCATAAGCAACCTCCATTTTTCACTCCCCTCCCCTTTTTGTTGCCATGCATGGAAACTGAATACATACAGAATAAGAGGTTATCGTTGTCTTAGCATACTAGTGGCATAATGGAACTACACAAGCACAGCACACTGAAGTCTGTGCTTTGCCATTTTATCTTTAGAAGAAGACAATGGTTTTAGGTATATACAGATAAAAGACGGAGCATTTTAAAATATCCCACCCAAACTTCCACTGTTATTGTAGCCATAGCTTCCTCAGTCCTGCCCTTTCACCATACCTTCCTCCCCCCTCTAAACAACGTACATCAGATTTGCCAGTGTTGAAGAGTCTCACTTCATATGAGCCATGTAGGCACCAAAAGCTGGATCAGTTGATGTAAGATGTTGAGATGGAGAATGGGAAAAAAGGAACACCATTAGAATCAGACTCCAGGTAGTATCCTACACTATATATACGTGTTCATACACACATATTTATCTACGCATTTTAGGATTCTCACTAACTTCAGCCACGGGACAGAAATGAGAAGCAGCTGCCCAGCTCGTGGAGATGACAACAAGAACACATGACCAGAATTAGCTCCACGTTGGCAGTGACGATCGCTAGGACTTTCCTGTCCCGAAGAGCTGGCTTCATATGACAGTCTTCTGCACAGCATAAAGGACCCACATTAGAGTCCTTTCTAAATGTCTCCTTCCAGCTCAGCCAGACACAATTCCTTTGCTCATGTGATCACAAACTCTGCACTAAAAGAGTGGAAAGTCAATATTGTCATGTTCCAGCCATTCATCAACACAAGTGAAAATTCAAGGTAAAAGGCTTCAGGCTTTCTGTAGTTTTTTGACAGTCACATGTTGAATTCACTTGTCTTTCACAGAAAGTACATAGAGAGAAAATAAAGACATTTAAAAAGCTGGGGTTTTTTCAAATGTAATTTCAAATGACAACAAAAGCAACTAAAACCCCCACAAAAAGTATCCCTTCTTTCAACCTGCACTTACAAAGAATGTAGCACATCATCTGCCCAGCCTGCCCCTGACAGTACAGACAGAATCAGAACATGAACTGAGCACATAGTAAGTTATTAACCTCTCGAGATATTGTCTGGAGCCAGAATTTGTTGAGGAAATTGTATATTAAAGTTCAACACTGCTGCTAACTGAACACAGCCTGATTCACAGCTTTAAACAGACAGTTCAGCATGGCTGGGACAGTGATTTGGAAGGATGCACAAAACAAAATAATTCACATGCCACATCCAGCTGTCTGTCTTTAGTAGAGGACAGTGCCATAGGCTGTAAAGATGGCTGTACCCATACATCTGAACTCTCAACAAAGGTGTCTGCTATTGCCATGGTGTTTTACTGAACCACTCGTGTTCAATAGGGAGATAAATTTTGTCAACTGTCAGAACTCATGTCACTACCTGTGCTGTCCCCTTTTGACCCTGGTGCTGTGAACACAGTTTTTCAGAGGTTTGGCTCTTAGCTCACACTTCCAGAAGTAATTATTTCTACATCTCTGTGCGTGTCTTGGCAGGAACACAAGGAAGAAAAAGCAAAAAAAAGCAAATGAGCAAGTTCCTAAATGAAAGCTGGTAACAAGGTATCAGATGTAGTCTCCCATCTGTGCTTTGCACCCACATTGATCCTACTGCTATTGACATTGTCTGTTTCCCTCAATGGGGCTGGCTTGGGCAGGGTTTGGGACAGGCACGGTGCTTTGCTGCTCTCTCCTGCTCAGCTGACACAACCTGTGCTGGCACAGTCCAGGTAGGGGACATCTCAACTGCAGGTGTCACAAATCAAAACAGGTTTGCTCTTGGCTGCTTGCAGCATCCCAAATGTCTGCCAGGGCTGGCTTCTCGTGATCTGCCTGCCAGCTTGAGATGACAGTCTCCTGACTTTTTGAGCAGCAGTTGTGACCTTGGCTTGTAGCCAGAGACATGAAAACGTGTTCATGACATGACATGATGAAGAGCAAGGTGCATTTGGAAACATGAAAACAGTGCAGCTTACTAAAACCAGCAGGAAAGTTTGGCTACTTTTGGTTCTTTTCATTCGTTTAATTCTCCCCTACCTCTTTGCACCACTGAGAATCACTCTGTATTGATTATGCTGACATTGACAGCAGAGCTGGAATTTTTTTTTTCGCATCTCAGATGAGAAAGTGGGTTATGATTCATCTCACAGAATCTGAGTCAAAGCAATTCCTTATAAAAAACCAAACAGTTTTGATGCATTTCCATCAGAAGAGAAGAGGCTGGAGAACACTCAGCAAATGAGACAGTCCTGCTTAATTCTTCTTTTTAACACATTTCACTCTCAGATAAAATCTGTCCTTTCACCCCACTGGAAATAACTCATTTTGAGTTAATGACACTAAAATATCCCCAAAAGCTACTAGCAAAAGACAAACCACCCTATCAAAAAAGACAGCATGAGACAAATGCCACCAGAAGAAGAAATAACAAATGCCACACTGTGCCCCACTTCTGTGGAACAGTGATTGCTAGAGTGGAAAGTAACAGATTACTATGGTGAATTATCAATTTTCCTAATAGCCTTGAACTATCTAAATGCTGAAGTGTGATAACATTAGTGGGTACATTACATTAGCAGCAGTTAAAATGATCAAGTGTGATCCTGGAGCACATTTTTCCCCCTTTTCTTGTTTTCATAGCCTTGTTACTAACCCTGGAAAATAGGGCTTCTGCTCTGCATGCTGGGAAGAGCCTTCAGATTGGTTGTGATTTCTTATCAGACAAGGCTCACGAGTCCATTTTGGTTGATTTTCACATAAAATAAAGAGTGTGGCCACTAGGTAAGGCATGGAACTTGAAGGAATTCTAGTCTCAATTCCCACTTTGCTACTGGATCTCAGCATGACTCTAGGTGAGTCATCTTAATTCTGCCAGTCAGCCGCTCGTTTGTAAATTAGGGACAGTAATTTCCTGGTCCTTGACATATTTTCAGTTTTAGAAGTCTGAGGGGTGCACCCTGCTCCTAGTCCATGTTTAATTTGCACACAGTACAGTGTGACCACAGCCTTGGATGTCACAGCAGCACAATGAGCCATAGTGGAACACAGGAGCAAACTGCAGATTTAATGCATCCAGCTTCAAAGAACAGGTGAGCTTTTTGGTTTTAAAAAATAAAGAAAGGGCTCCTTTCTGTCAGGTCATGTACACAACTAACTCAAAACAAAAAAATTACACTGTTTTCATGTTATTAGGACAAAGATTTATCCAAGACTGCATGGCTGGAAGGGTTTCTAACTCCAGCTCCAAAACTGAACGGCTATGCCTCACTTGACAACTTAGCTACAAGTCATGACAAAAGAATGTCTTGAGGCTTTAAACACTCCAAAGTTCTATCTGAAATGAAAACTATTTCGATGATATTACAGTCCAGAAAAACATTCTCACTCATTCATAGACACATGCATACACACAGCCCCTCTCAAAATAGCTGTATGTGAGAATTTAGAGCTTATTGATATCCCAGATGAAGGAAACTCCTGGTTGCACTCATCTCCTTAAAACAGGAAAACCAACCTTCTCCATCCTGTATGTCCTAGACTAACAGTCCATCTTCAGCTCCTGGCCTCATCAATGAGATTCCCAGCCAAGGTCCTCCATTTGTTTTCATGGCTGTGTTAATTATTAAACATGAAGAATCATGTAGAACACAGCTGTATTTTAGAAAGACACATCCCTGAATTTCATTATCACATTTCACTCCTCTTAGAAGACAGCAGGAAATTATCAGTTTTTATTTACTAACTTTTTGGACAAATCTAATTTCATTCATGGCCTAAAACCCACCTCCTCTTTCACAGCATACAGGTGATCATGGGAATCCCTTTGATAAAGTGTTACTTCAGTATTCGGGACTTATTCTCCATTAAATAACTTTTGCATCAAAAATCAGTTCTGTTTAAAATAATATGAATCTGTTGACTGCCAGAAATGCAAGCTAAACCAGGGAATTAAAAACACAGAAGAAGTCATGCTGCTTGCTACCTGTTCCAGCTGGGATTTTATGACCTACAGTACCAAAGGGTAATTGTGTTTTTGATGCAAGATTTAGATCCCATCTGTGAAGCAGTGGTGGTCTCTGAAGAGACTGTGCTTCAGAAACACTCATGATGCAAAGTCTTGACCACTCTTAGGTGGATAAGAAGAGGAAAACAGAAGGTGAGTCTCCTGTCTCCTGGCCCATGTGGGTACTAGGTGCTCAGGACTCACAGAAGTGCAACCTTCTCTCATTTCTGACTGCTGTATCTGCTGGATCTTCATTTAAAAGATGTGCACTCAAACCTTTATAAGGCTAAGATCCCTGGCATAAAAAGCTCTAGGTGCTTAGCTTCATAAAACATGTTTCCCAGAATAAATAAAGAGTAAGATGTGGATAGGATCAACACCAGAAAGAATCAAACTTTTGCATCCATTTCCAGTCTTTTGCATGCCTGAGAAGTAACTCAGGCCTGCTCACAGCCTCTTGCCTTTCTCCTGGCTGGAGGTAAGTGCATGTAGATATGGTATAGTTTGCTCTCCAATTACTCACTGACCTACTTCTTTTTCTCTTCTTACTTTGTAACTGTGGGCTAAAATTCACCTCTAGGTTGCATTGAGATTACCCTTATAAATTTACTCTACCTCCACGTGCTGTGCAAGGATGCTGGTAGGCAGGGAACTCCCCGAAAAGAAGCTAGACGAGGGTGGCAAGTATTGACAGAAGTGAGACTGAAGAAACAGGCTCTGAAAGCCATTTATCAAGATAATTAAAGCCCCTGGGGAGCAGAGGGAGGGTGACTCCCCTTGCGGCAGGCCACAGCAGGGCCGCTGGATGTTGATGGTGCTGCACTGTGACCTCCCTGAGCAGAGGCTGCTCCCAGGCTTTGTAGCCTGTGTGCAAACGCTGGAATATGGCTTGAACATAAAAAAATAATGACTTGAATGACAATGGAGAAAAGGGTCTCCATTATATGTCTGTTCTTCCTGCTTTTGTGAGCGGTTACATAACAGAAAATGACTGTCGGCTCATCAGTTGTTGAAAGTCTAACCTACTATTTTCTGACCCAGATGTTGTTCAAATGAGGACAGACACCATCTTGCAGCAGAACCCCTGCCTTTAGACAAAAGACACATCACATTACATGGCAAAATTACAATGTAATTATGCTCTTGTAATAATAATATGCTTCTTTTAATGATAACCTTTTCACAGACCTAAAGTACAAGCAAGACATGACAACTTTCAGTTTCTTTTTCTGGTAATAATTCAGATGAAACCAAGGGGCTACTTGTGCCTCTTAGAGGCTGCTGATATGCCTGACCAAGACTCAAATGCAACACAGAGCATCTTCAATTTAGAGCCTCTAGAATTGTAGAGTGCTCAGAGTCATGCCAAAGAAAACAAAGATACCATGAACCAAAGGAAATCATACCTGGACCATTCAATGTGTCTCCTCAGCTGAATCTCCTACAACTCTACCACACTTTCTCCCATACCTGACTTGGACTGCTACCTGCTAACCCATGTTTACCCAGAAGTACAATTAGGGAACACGTTCAACACTGTTTGGATACCAGGTCTCTGGTCCTGTTGAAGGAATTTTAGCTTATGAATGGAAGCCAAATGGAGATGCAAAGCCAGTGATGGGAAAGGTTGGCAGAGTCTTGGCAGATTCAATACTGGTGTCACCATTCTTTAATCTTAACACTTCTTAACTCTTAACTATGACATGGCATCTCAAAGAACCATTGGAGATGAAGGCTTCTCTGTGGGGGATGCACATATGACTGCTGCTGCTAATCATCTCCAGCAAATTTGGCGAAAAAGGAAAAAAATTAATTTGAAAAGCTAAAATAATCTGCCACAGGTCAAGATGTCAAGATGCAAAGTAGAAAAAAGTCAAGCCTCCTGTTTCTTGGCCTTGCTCTTTGACCCAATTGTGAACCAACTCTCCCATTGTCAAAGCCAAGGTACACAGAAAATACACATAAAAACATGTACATCCTGAATTATCAACTCAGTTAAATCAAGATTCCTTTACTGCACAAACCAAGTTATTTCCCACAGGATGATTTTAGCATCTCTCTTCTCCCCACATGTATCCCTACAGCTGGAACTACAAAAGGAGACTGCTACATTATCCAATACATAAAACTGGTGGTTCCTTTGGTAGCTCTGAGCATTCATGGAAAATACCAATGAGAGTTTCTTCCTACCAGTCAGGGAGACTGCTGCGGGGAGTGACTCAGCTGGGACACAGTGCAGAAGGCAACAGGAGATGAGGGGCCCCAATGGCACTTTTCCAGTCTTAATCAGCACTGTCTGCATGGTGATAGAGACTGATAAGCTGCCAGAAGTAATTTCTTTTTATAAGACTTGAAACAGTGGTCCAGAACAGTTGTGATCTTTGTGTGTGTGTATTTCGTTGGGGTTTTTAAAATACAAAATCAAGGGCTGTAATTTCCCATGGCGGCCAACAAACAATTTTGATAGTTTCATTTTAATCTTCTATAAGTATCCATTTCTCCTCCCTCAACCTTACCCAATTTCCACTCCACTAAGTATTATTTTTTCCAAACAAATCAGACATGCCTGTCTACAATAGCACATTTATCAACATGGAGAGCTGTGATAGAGAGAAACTATCCCTACTGCACAGAGCATAAGACATTTGGGAATCCTTTCTAATAAAAAGGGATTTGATTAAAGACAGCCAACTACCACAGATCAGCAACTTAATCATCAGTAAAGAAGGAAGAGCAGCTTAGACTTAAAAGATTGTAATTTGCTGATCTGCCAAGGACTTCCCAGGAGTAGTCACTCCACAAGTTACTCCAGAACCTACAAGGGGGTAGGAGGGGATATACACCAAGGATTGGGGTATAGTAGTGTGGTCTTAACAAAGTTAAGTTAGGCAGAATACCAAACATGCACGTTTAACTCCTTAAAATTCACAGGAATTTTTAAAAAATTATCATACCTAGTAATATTTCCATGCTTAAGCACTGCCTTGCCAATGGAAGCTAGAGGATTTCCCAGTGACTGGATTGTGATGCTGTGGTAATTCCTGGCAAGACAAAGCTGCCAGCTGTGATCCTGCTGCTCCTGGCTTCCACCACATTCCCAGGCTCTCCAGGAGGGCAGGGTGATCCATACCCTCCTGCCAGCTGTGTGTGCTTGTGTGAGCAACCCCACCCTAAAACAGCATCCCCAACTCTGAAACCACTTCCAGTGGTTTCCACCTGGAAAGATGCAGAGAGGTGCAGAGAGCACAGACTGGATGGAAGTGTTGGCTGTCCTGCTCCTCAGCTCAGCTCACTGGGTCTGCCAGCAGCACCAGGCAGCATTTCCAGGACAAAGAGACAATTTGAGTGACTCCTACTCCTCTTCCTTCCCAGGGAACCTTCACCCTGCCCACTGCTGGGCAGATTCTGCTACCTACAGAACCAAGATGGCTTGACTGAAAATCAGAGATATGGCAAGTGAACTTGCTGAAGGAAGGTGGTTAGAGAGAAGATCTCAGGGTGCTGGCAGACCAAGTAAAATGACCTTTCTCTAGCCTGACAGTTCAAATGTAATTATTCCAACAAATTATTTTCATGACTTAATATAACGCCTTGCAGCTTTCTAGCAAGGTTAATTAGATTCTTCAATTCAAAACCTATCTGCTCCTAACCAACTTTTAATATGCTGAAATCCAGTTTTCTAAATTCAAACTAATAAAAGTGATTAGCTGACAGTTATCTGGTATGCTACAATTACCATGGCATTTAGACCTCAGGCATAAGATATTTAACGCAAATCAGAGTCAACTCTGCCCATTTGTCCTTTTTCACATTATTTGATCAATGTGCCATATGAATCCTGTACAGTCCACACTACCATGCTAAACAAGTAAAGAACAAGGGCAGAGATAGTGGTTGAGACAGTTAACCAAAGCTGAAGGACTTTTTTCCCTCCCACACTTAATTTGTTCTTTCCACATGAGCACGAAGTTACTGAAAGGCACTGGCTGACAGCTCAAGTAGAGATGTGTATTTAGTTCTGACATAGCCGGAATTAGTACAAAACTCCCAGTCTGCACTGCCATATCAGAAAGCTTCATCCACTGCAACTCCAGAGACCCAGGGAGGAGCCTGGGCTGGAGCAAACCTAGGAAGATGAGGGCAGCCTACCTCTTTCGCTGTACCTAAGCATAAAAAGCACTTGTGCTCCAGCATTCTGTATTTTATTAGATTGAAATGCTCTCAGAAGGCTGTATGGGGCACAGCATGCTTAGGGAGCTGAGGCAATGTTCAGCCCAACACGTTTCTTTGGCACATCAAGAATTCCATGGCTGGACACCACCTCAGACATGAACTTCAGTGGCACACAGTGTAATCAGAAGATGTCAGGTGCAGTTGGTAATTACACATGACCTGCCCAGGGGTAGGACTAAGGTTGTTGTTTGATTTTTCTACCGTGCATCGTGCATGATTATTCCATCTTTGATTATGCTACTGTTTATATAAATAACAGTGGGAAAACTTCTGAGTGCTCTGAAGCCTCCTTTCCATTTTCTTGTCTCCTGCTTGAATTAAGAGCTATTGGCATGGCATTGGTCTGACCTCCCATCTGATAGCCAAATTGATGACCTAACACTGAGAGACTTTATGTTCCCACCCTTTCAGCTATGCATCGCCTTTGGATGAAAAAACTTTGATGTACCACCCTCTCAAACAGAGCAGAGCAATCTTAGTCATACAATATTAGTCTGCAAAATCCGAGCTTTGCAGCTTCATAAATACAAGTGGTAAACAAAACTAAAGCTTCACTTCAGGAAGCAATTTCCAAGCTGTGAGGAAAATTAATCACTAGAACAGCTTATCAGGGTAGGTGGTTGACTCACCATTGCTCGAAGTTTTTAAGATAAGATTAGATATTTTTTTTAAGTCATGATTCAATCATGTTTCTGGGAGAAACTGAGAGTAGGACATTAGGCAGTATAATGGCAAGGTCCTTTCTGACCTTGGAGCCTGTGAATCTTCTTTGTTTATGTGCCTACCTTCTTGGGCTAAAAAGAAAACTGAAAAAACTGAATGGGCTTTGGTTCATCAACCAACTTCTGCCACGCAGTTCTGCATTAAGAAAATTGCTGTAATCAGATCTCATGCTTCAGGGCTTCAGCCATTTGTCTGAAGAAGGCAGGAAAGAAGTTTCTCCCTCTTGCCTGCCCAGATAATGACTAAATCCATGTTATGTTTATTTGGCTGTAGCTCTGTATTTAAAACATCAGAGAGTGAACCCAAATGGCTATGGGCAGAGATGGAGTCAAAGGCAGCAACACAGAAAATGTTCCCTGGCTATGTTCTATTCAGTTAGCCATTCCAGCTCACACCTCAGATCTGTGATAGCCATCAACTCTGATGACTATCAGTGTTTACAGAGAACACAGTTTGGTTATTAGGGCGCAGCCCACAGAAGGTAGAAGGTACTGATAGAGAATTGGGACTGATACTAACCCCACCTACAGGGGCAATGTTTGTTTGATGAGAAAACCTTAATAATACCAGATCCTTGTCATTGCAGGATCCTTGTTTGTTAGTGAAACTGTGGTCCCACCCCCTTTTTGATTAAACCAGACCACAAAAGTTTCTTTAAGCCTGAAATATTTCGGTCCAACCAAACCCTATAGCAAATAGACCTGGGGGCAAACGAATTTTTATGAAATGGTGAAATAAAGGAAGATAAAGAACACAAAATGAATGGCCTGCCTCAGTCTTTAACTCTACAAACTACAGCTTGTTTCATAATAACATTATTACCCGAGCCTCTAAGAAAGTAAGCACACAAACAGATCCATCAATAGTGCCCAAGACTCTTGATTTCAATGCAAAGTTCAGAGACCTTATCACCTATGCTTCATGTAAAGGCAAGACATAATTCTACACCTATAGATGTACCTAAGATAATTATACTCTATACCACTTAAGAAGGAAATTAGATGCTTATCTTTTCCCAGGTAAGTAAGATGACACCGTTATGAATCAATCAGTCCAGATTTGTCTTACTCGTATTTGTTGGACCCAGTTTTGGGTCTCCATGTATAACCAACTTGATTGACTCAAAATGGATTTCCTTTTAATCTGTGCCAGCACACAGAAAATGAAAATCCATGCCTTGGAAGCAGAACACATTTACACTGCCAGGTTTTTGTGCAGCTGCAATGAGAAGGGATGGGGCAGGCAGGCACAACAGCGACCGCACCTGAATTCAGACTGGTAGCCTGGAAGCTGGGGACAGATGGTGTGAAAATGAACCAGACACTGAAAAATTCAACTTTATATCCAGTAAGACTATAAACATACAGTGAGTGAGCATGAGATTTATGCTGAAATTACAGAGGAATTCCTATGGATGATTACGCTTCCAGCCCAAGCATGGAAAGCACATCCATCAACACGAGTGTCACCACGTTACCAGTGCAGCTGTCAGGCCTCCCATTACTGAACCCGGAAAATACAGAAGAGGGCCACAGACACTTGTGACATGGCTCACCAAAGTACTCATCAGAGGGAGGATTCTCCATGTCATACAGCATTTTCTTGGTCAGATGTTCCAGCTCATCCTCAGGCCTGAAGGCAGGAGTGCTTGATGCAGGTCCAGAGCTTGGATACCCACTCTGAAAAAAAAACAAAAACAACATGTGATGTGGTATAAAAACATTCACATACTGTAAGGAGATATATTGGTTGTTCAGTGTTGAACTTCCTTCTTTGCATTATTTTTCTGTTTTTTAAGACCCAAGGGATTCAAGCAAATAAACACTTTACTTAATGTAATGAAAATGGACTCTGAAGAATACCCAGTGAAGTACTATACATTGTCCTGGAACGAGAAGCATCCTGTGCCTCATAATTAGATGTCTACTGGGTAGCACATAATAATAAATAAAGCAGAAGATTATTCCAAGAATAACTTGATACAAACGTTCTCCAAAACTGAAAAAGGCTTTGGAAGCATTTAAATTTGGACTTGGTAAAAGTTTCCATCACTTAACAACACAACATAAAAGATAACTCTACACTGGCAGAGCATACGGACAAAGATACATAATCCCAAGCTGCTAGTTATGTTCTCCTCTTGTGTTCCAACACAAATCCTGTTACCATCACTGATATCAGGAGCTGGTCCACAGATTTTTAGTACTGGAGACACCAAGTCAAATACATGTGTAGAAACTGAGATCTCTTGGCCTTCATAAGCTAAGAGCTGCATACAGTACTTGCAGCCTGTCTCAGCGAGACTTTTCCCTGGAGAACACCAAAAGTATGGCTTATTTTGAGAAGCACAGAAATAGTCTTATGCCTAGAAGTTTCTTAGAAGAAGCTAAGTTTGGTGTCCATAAGGAGAAACTCGGTCATTTCAGGATTAGAAAATGCTGACACCAGCTCTCCTTGTGTGCACTGCTTTCTTGAGAGACTTGCACATGAAAACTAACTTATTTATAAAACACATCATTTCAATAAAACAAGTGATTTCATTGATTAATTGCTGCCTACATCAAGGACTGGACCTTTGATATGAAACAAGGAAACATTTTCTCATGTTCCATAACTACTTAAAAGACAAGAAAATGTAAAAATCACTGGAGAAACAATACACTGATCACTTCTAGGGACTATATGATGAATCTTTATTGAGCTAGTGATGTTCAACAGAGAACAGCAGCTTTAAAGCACTGCACTTCAAGAAAATTAACTATATGCTTTCATGTTTTTTTCTTCCAGGCAAGAAGGAGATTTCAAATGAGACATCAACTAATGTAGAGAAGGTCTCAGAAGGGCACTTTGCAATATTACTTCAATCATCTACCCCCAAAACCCAAACACCTGTGTGTTCCTGACCCCATCAAACTCACTTTTCTAGGGTCCATGCTAATCTGTACCATCACCCTTCTCACTTGTTGACCTCAGGAGGGGCCTGTGATCCCTGGAAGGGCTGGATTTTCTGTGCACCCACTGCCTGCCCAAAACCCACTCTGGAACAGAGTAGAAGCAGCTCACAAGGGAGAGGGGTGGCATGGTCCCCAGTGAATAAAGTGTACCTGGAATAAGCCCCAGGCTAGATGAATTTCCCTGAATGGCTATGCAATGTCTGTTTGCTACAAATTCAGCCTCCCTGACTGAGAACACAGAATGGATCTAACATACATTCAGGTTTTCCCACAGATGCTTTATTTTTTGCTAATGATTTTTTTTCTGAACAACATTTAAGGGTTTTGTGCATTTCCCCACAAATTCTAGTTCCCTAGCAGTTGACCTGAGGAAGCTGTTGTGCATCTGGAAATGCTGAATGTCCACATACAGAGCAGTGAACTTTTTTGTACAAATGCAATAATGCTGATGTATTTGGGTTACCACAACTTACTTTTTCACATGCAGAGTCAAGCAGTATGGTGCACTTGCATTTGCCTTCTAAGTCATGTAAGTGTCATCTCTATGAGATACATAATTTTGGTGTGGATAAAGCCATTCATATGAGTAGAAGTTCTAGAAGTAGGTATTTGACCCAGAACACCCAGACTCCTTTGGCCAGAGCTTTGTGGCTTTTTTTAGAAGGGCTAATCTACAACTACTTCATTAGGAAAAATATATAGCATAATCCTAAAAAAAAGAATTTTTATTAATAAGTCAATTAAAGGTGTCAAATGCACGACAATCTTGGAACAACCTGTTTTTTCCCTTTGCTCTCTTGTTCCAAGGAGCTGATCACAAATCTTGCCTGAACATATATTTTAACACTGCAAGTGCAGCCAAGAATTTATTAGCTTGAGAAATCAATCTGGCAACTGAGATTCACGAGGTTCTTTTCCAGGTATTGTACTTATTCCATGCAAAAAAGAATGACCACTGCCATTCCATCAACAGAGACTCCTTTCCTAGACTTTTCCTGGAGAAGACAGCACAGACTGAAGCTGATGATGGCCCCCATCCCTGTATTTCCCGTTAGTCATCACCAGCCTCTTCTCCTGGGCTCTGTCCCTATATCATATGAAACACTGCCTTTACCATTGGGCCCTGTAATATAAATGGATCAAAACAGAATGCATAACCCAGTCTGTTCAAAGAAAAGGGCAGTGAGATCCATGGAGCTGAAGAGATTTGCCCAGCATCACACGTGGGCTCTAAGGCAAAGACAAATCCTGCATCCAAGCTGCTGGGAGCACTTCACTTTCCAGCCTCACACACAGCCCTACCTGGCATTGCAGACGTACACTGAACACTCTGCAACCCAAAGCCACTGCACCTGCAGGCCACCACAGCCAGGCTTTGGCAGGAGGTGAGTGAAGCCTCTCCCTCTTTTCCATGCTGGCTTCCCACACCTCCCTACTGGGGAACCCTCCATGACTAATTCAAAAGGGCTTTGACTAGGCCCTTTAAATTGAAAGAACAAAATCTGCAGATTTTCATTTTTGTCTGACTCTCTCTGGTTTTGGAGGCCACACTGCCTCATACACACAATAAATAGGCTGCTCTCGTATTTTATCTACATTGCACTTTTCCAAACCAGGCAGATTTCCTATCCAGTACCTAATGTCAGCAGAAATAACAAATACCAACCACAATGTCATGAGATACTTTAACTTATTTTGACTGAAATGCTATGCCTTTTTGACCAGCATTTAAGTAGTGCTAGGCACATCTTTTTCCTCCTCCCATGGCACACACTGACTACGTGACTCCAGGAAAATGCATTTCATGCATATGAACATGCTGTTTGCTGGGACATGCACAAACACAAACATAGAGAGGAAAGTGTATCCTTAGTCCAATATAAAATGCTTCTTTCAGCAAAACAGTTTCCTTCCTCCTCCTTTGTTAGGTCAGGGTGAAAATATAATTCTGGGTTTCCTTACAAAACAGAGTTGTGGTGTTGTTGTTTATATTAAACTTCCTCTATTTTCTCCTCATCTATACAATAATCAAGGCTGTCTAGAAATTCAATTTGCTGTCTGATCTACCAGTTAACTTCATGCATTCTCTTTTCTCCACGATGCCTCACTGCACACAAAAATCCACTTCCTTAACTAGACACAGCTCAAAGAAAGGGACTGCACTGACTTGCAGACCCCAAGCACCACTCTGTCTGGCTAACCACAGAAGCATCAGGGATGTTAAACAGACCCACAAAAATGGAAAAGAGCTCAGCAAAAAGCTGGCAGGAGGGACTATGCTTCGGAAGAACAGGCACCTGAGTGCCTCCTCTGCTACTGTCATCAAACACTGAGCAACTTCAGGGAAGAGAAGGCTGCCGGGGCAAGCTCAGGAAGAGAAGAGGAGTGAAGTTGCATTTTGAAGATGCAAAAGCATTCCTAAATAAAGACTGTCCTGCATTCTTAGTTGGGATGTTAAGGAAAACACCAGCACTTCCAGGGTTAAGCTCTTTAGCAGAAAGTATCTTCATGCTACAAAGTGAGCTAATTGCTTGTGTCACTATCAAAATGCTGCAACAACATCTGGCTCATCTTCCTTATTAAAGTTCAGTTCCTGAAAAGCCAGGTCAAAAGAAGCAGTGGTGTGGAATCGCTGCATAATTATTTTGGTACACAAAGCTGATACTTGTTGCAGTGCTTCTGTGGCACATGTTTTCCACTCCAGACCTGTCTCAGATGAAAGGGCTGTCCAGAAAAGGGAGCTCTGCAGTCAGTGTCGTGCAGTCACCAACAAGAATTTTCCCCATCCCCACATAAATATTTACCCATAAATAAAAACTGGGTAAAAACTGCAGTGCAAAATCTGCAAAGACATCTGAAGATGATGCTGTGATGAATGTGCCATCATTCTGAATACACTGTACGTGGTCATTTTTCTTGTCCATTTGCAAACATTGTAGAAGAAGCTTCTTCTCTCTGGAAGAAAATAACTTCAATTACGTGTTCCCAGTTACAGAAATGTGGAAATTATCTTCTTTTCAGAAGGTAGAATTAGCTGAATTTGGAATTGAAAGGCAGACAGAAACATCTTTCACTGATAGTTACTTTCCCTTCATTTTTTTCCTCCTGCTTCAACTGCACAGTCCTTCCACTTCACTCATCAAAACTAATCGTCAGTTAAGTATTGCAGCATAATTTTTTGTCCAATGGTTTGACAAAGACCACATTTTTTTTAAAGCTATTGACTGTCCAAAACAATTGCAAACTTTCAGAGCAAGAAATCCAGCATAGTGCCACATCTCTCATGAGTTGTGCTCCCAAGGAAGTATCAAGATTGCCTGCAGCTGTAATTCAGTTTATAATTAAGGCCAACTCTTACAGAGGAGATACACTAGAAAAAATATTTTAATTCTTGATTTATTTTCCCAGTGAAAGGTTACAGCTGCCAGAGTACATAAAGATTCCTGAAAAGAGGATTCTGCCTGGAATCCTTGCAGCATGCACGTTCCTGGGTCAAAGGATAGCTCACCAATATCTTCTGAAGAAGCTGCCCTGCATGAAGAGATATCCACTGACAGCCAGTGCCATCCAGCCCACACCAGAAGACCAAATTTCAAGTGTTGGGCTGCCAGGAGAGAGGGCTCTTCTGGGACATGCCAGAGTGGAACAAGCCACTGGTTCCCTTGCTGCCAACCTGCTCTGCCACCCCACAGCAAATCTGCAACCCAGAACGTGCAGTCCTGCCAGCACAGCCCTCATTTGCTTAATACTGCCTGGCTTCGAAATAGGACAGTTTTGTAACTGCTTCAAAGCTCTAGAGGATATTTTTCTTTATTTTTAAACTTCATTACTGCAACTGTATCCTCACTTAGCTATCCATGCACATTGCCTGTCCTAATCCTGCTAAGCTCTTAGTTTCAGTGATCTCTTGTGGCATTAAGCGACACAGAATCTGAGTAATAATAACAATAAAAGTATTTTCCTCTGTTTTAACTTCACAGCCTGCAATTTCTAACAATTTTCTCTTTTTTTTTTACATCACGAAATTGAGATACACACAGGTAAGAAGGGGAGGTATCTTGTTGTTTGTTTTAAAAGACACTAGAGCCAGAATGCAAAATAGAACTGAGAGGTTTCCTGGACTTCTGAAAAGCAGGCTGCTCATACAGATGTCTATTTTGACTCAATAGAGCAGAGCTTTTAGCTTACAGTCACAAACCCAAAATCTTGGTCTTTGTGTACTGATACCGAATCCAACAGGCTCACCATACATGCACCCTAATTACTCTGTAAAATGGGTTTAACAATATTTCTCTTAATTAATCAGTGCCACAGAGCTGTTCAAGCTTCTGCAACATAAGTGACAACACAGAGACAGAGCATTTTGTTAAACAAGCACGAAAACAAATGAACATGACTGTTTTGTCCTTGGATTATTTTATGCTATTATATGTAAACAGACTAAGTAGCTTTTCTTGCTATTCTTCATATTCTCACTAATGTTTTGAATCTGGAAGGGCTAGTTATTTTTGCTAGGTATTATAAAAACTGGATATTCTGTAAACACCACCATCTGCTTCTGGCTTCTGCACTGAGCCTGACTGTGTTAAATGACACCTTCCACTGCTATTCTGGAGAGTCCTTGCTCCTGCTGGACACTATGGACTGTTTATATATTCTGGGTTAACAGCAGATGTGCAAGATTTTTATGGAGCAACATTGGCCATTTCTCATTATAAAATACAAAGCAGTGGCTGGTTCTCCAAGTAATAAATTTTTTACATGTTATCTCAGGAAACAGCAGATTTAAGCTATATTTCACATATAAAATACTACATTTTAATGTCCCATTGGTGCTTAAATGTATATACAGAAACAAATGCAGCAGTGCCTGATCTTGCCTGGGGCCTCTTGGCCCTATCATTACACAAATATGCTTTACTTGTCAAGGCTTATCTCATATGAAAAGGGGAGCAGGCTGTTTTGTTTTGTGTTTTTCCATTAACCCCATTTATTTGGTAAAAGACATTTTAGGCACTTTAAAAAAAAAGCCAAGAACTCAAGGAACTGCTTGATGGTACTACTGAGAGAGAGAATGAAGCACCATTATTATACCCATATGCAAATAAAGAGACTGTACCATTTTAGCCCTATGTTTTTGGCTGGGAGAGCTCAGTCTGCTCCATAAAATTACATCAGGAGGTCCTATGCTTACTCCTCTATTTGTTTCAAGATCAAAGGCTTTATTCTGCTCTAAGCTGCTTGCTTTGCCACATCTCTCTGGGCTCAGAGTCAAGCACTCTCTTACTCCCATGGATCATCACCAGCAGTAAAGACCCTACAGGCTGCTTACCAACTCCCCTCCTATTCCCATCAAAATACTGTGGGCTTCCAGGATTGCCTGCAAAGCACTAATTAGTTAAGCATTATATTTACTGCTATCAACAGGTCAAAATCAGCATTTCAGAGTAGGAGCCATAAGCTTCCATAGGAGATAACAGTCTCACAGCTTTGATCCTGAGCTGCACAGCTAACTGCAGTACAAATGCTTTCATTTACTTCTTGACATCTTGGCTACAGATCCTGGGGTGCACAGTGCACCTAGGACTCCTTGCTTGGGCAGGTGATGAGCCCCAAGACCTGTAAAGAGCTCCTTGGTGCCAGTTCAAGGTGGCACTACTAAAAGACATCAAGCTGTGGAGGGCTCCAGTGGCAGTGATTGGAACTCTGAGGTCTCATGGCCTCACCACCAACCAACACATATTTCCACCTAATAGGACAAGAACAGAGACAAACTGAATAAAAACTGGAATGCTTCAATATTCATACTGATGAGAAGAGATGTGTTTGCTGACACAGTACTCAACTTGCCCAGACAGTTCATTGCCACAATGAAATGACTGAAAAAAGCATCTTCCTTCCAAAGCCAACCCTCCCAGAAGCACTTTCCTTCCAAAGACAACCCTTCCAGAAGCACCTTCCTTCCAAGGTCTACCCTTCCAGAAGCATCTTCCTTCCAAAACCACCCCTCCCAGAAGCACCCCAAAAATCCAAGGAAACAAATGAGCTTTGCCCTTTCTTAAGTTTTTCATTTGCAAAGCCCTTCAGAAAGGCAGCGCCGAGCCGTTTCCACAGACACTGTGGGTGACACACAGGGGCTCACACACACTCCTGGCCCAGGGAGCTCCCCAGCACCCCCTCACCACCATTCACCCCCAGAGCTGGGGCTGGACCCAGTGCCTCTGCACCAGCACCACCTGCCCTGCAGTTCAGCTTTGGCACCCCGTGACAAAACAGGCGGCCCCAGCTGCAGCGCCTTAGCAGGTAACAAAAACAGAAGTGCCGGGGCATCACTTGTTTCAAAAGAAAAATAAATCTCACCATTTTAATGGTACTAATTTTGCATGTGAAACTTGCATTCATACTGTATTAACAGTTTAAATATAGCTTTCTTGCCAGAAGCCTGAATAGGCTAGAAAAGATACTTAAAATATGCAAATTGTGTTTCTGTTTTAATACACAAAGAAACCTAAAATCACATCACTTTCCATCACCAAGACAGGTTTTAATATAAGGTTTTTTCATGTGAAAACTGTGACAGCAAACAAATGGTTAACCAAGTGTGTTTAACCCACTATCTGTAGTCTCACTTTTAGTCAACTGTGACATGAGCCATTACACTTCCCAGGATGCCAATGACTTAAATGAAGACTACATATTTTGCTTAACATTAAAAGATTATATATATAAATTACAGTAAAAAAAATGCTTCTCAGACTGGAGCGGGTGCTTGGTTCAGCATCCATAGCATTGGAGGGCAGGATTCCTGAGCTTTATCCTCAGCAATAATCTTAACCAGTCTGATCCTGCACCCTGCTGTTATAAATGGTGTTCATAATGCTTGGCTGTCTCAAGAGAGTTTGAGAGGCTCAATGAACTCTTCATTACAAAATGCTTCAAGATCCTTGAATGAAAGATACTGAATGAGTACAAATTGTGACTATTGTTAATTACCTTTACTAGCCAAAATTGTGCCTCCTTTCACTCACATACTGCTACATTTTGTCTTTTAAGATTATAACATCTTCAAAACAAACACTGGTCTCCCAACATGCCCTCAGTAGACCTGTATAAATAAAAATTATAATAAAATTTGAGGAAACAGCAGTGTGGCTAAAGCAAATTACATTCCTGTTGGACCCAGAAGCTTCTTCCTTATTTCACAACTGGAAGATTTCTCCATTTTACTCATGTTTCAATCCCAGAATCACCTCTTCTCTTTTACTTATGTGTAGCTGCTTTCATTCTAAGAGCTTTCCTGTTTTTTCTTTAACTTTGCGCAGGCCTTGAAGAGGTTACTGGACGGTGCCAACCCCTTTTAACAAAATGGGCACAAGTTCCTTTGGAAAGAAGATAAAGAGCTCCAATCATGCCAGAGAGAGTAAGCACTGAGTACAATCCTTGATTTGACTTTGAGTCTCTCAGGTAACTGAGACAGGGAAAAAGAGAAAGAAATTTAAGAGACAGTCCAGACATCTAGATTCTGCTCAGGCCATCTTATGTGTTCACCTCTCAGCCAAGGTGTGCTTCAAGGGTGACAAAAAATTTTCAAAGTGACACCTTTTCCAGTGATGCAAGAGAAAAGAGAACTTGCAAATAATAATGAGAAGATTGCTACTCATCGAAGTCAGAGGGAGACCTCATTTGCTTGCACCTCCAGGTCCTGTGGTGAAAGACTGTAGAGAAGATTATTTAAAGGATACTGACACAGCTCAAGACAATATGTAAGCAGTAAAGATCAGAGTTCATCTCATCTCTATCTCAAATAAAGCATCTCTATATTTTATACCATCTGTACGGATGGTTTTGTTGCTGAATTGCTTTATTGACCTTTAAGAGACTGAAGCTTTACTGCATTTAAAGTAACTAATTCTCCTCATGAAGAGCCCTCTGCTATCTGGTGTGCAGGCCACCTGGATCTCAGCTCAGTCATCTAACATCACATCAAGTACCATTTGCAAACACGAGTCCTTTAATTCACAAGGAGCAATTGCCTGGCCCATCCGTGTTGAGCAGACCACACTGGTACCAGCAAGCCCCGGCCCCTCTATCTCCAGCCAAGGACAATGGCCTCTCCACAAAATTACCAGGCTGGAGTTGGTCATCACTGGTGATTAAAAGGTTAGAGAACCTTTCACCTTCTGTTATATGGAGGTCCCCACCAAAAGCAGGCAGTCTGCTCACAGACCTGATGCTGCTCACTCACATGAGAGTCTGGGGAAGGCTTTGGCAGCCAACCCACGGTGCAGCTGCACCCAAAAGGCTTTACCTGCACTTGCAGGTGCTACTGTGATGCTGAGCAACATCAGGCAGAGGACACAACACGCTGGCAGTAAGGAGAGAGGTGGTGAAATTAAACAGTGCCATCGGGAGCAGAGGGAGTAATACACAAGAAAAGAAGGAGGAAAGATTGAAGGGCTGCAGCTTCAAGTGAGTGTCATCTTGATAGCCTAAGCCCTGCTGCTTTAGAAGAGACTTGAACATGTTTCACTATCAATTACCTCAGGATAATCAGAAATAATATTTTCAGAACAAAGCAGTGCCAAAATTCTATACTGCACTTGGAGGAAAAAGGCCAGGGTAAATGTCCGTCATTTAGATTATAATTTATTTCACCCAATGTACTTACAAAAATGATCTCTCATTTGGCTCACAGCAGTAGAAATTTCTCAACAAAGTCATAATTCTTCTGTAATAGAGTCCAGGGCAGTAAAGTATTACTCAAATAAAAGGTCCAAGTCTCCCTTGAAAAACTGTCCCTGCTCAGGAATTTCCCACAATTACAAGGGAGGAGAGCTGAGAAAAGGGCAGCAAGAGAAGAGGAATGATTTTCTCTAAGAGAGAACCACAGGCTGAAGAGCCAGGACATCCCAACTGGTGGTCAAATCATAGCATGAAGGCAAAGAAGCAGGGATTATGTGCTATCAAAAAATGCTGCAGGAAGTTTCACCATGGCTGTTCAATATTCAAAGGGTCTCAACCTTTTCCTTGCAACCTGCTGGAACAGGAGTGAGTTTGTTCTATTCCTGTTGTGGATCCTATAACTCCTGCTTGTGCAGAGAGCAGGAGATGGCCCTTGGAGGAGAAGAGCCCTAGGAGCAGGGAGGTGAAGGTCAGATCTGGAATGAGGGCTCTGGAAATGCGAGGAGGGAGGCAGGGGAAGGAGAAAATTATCATTTAGCAACACAAATACCACAATTAAAAAAGGCAGAACTACAAAGGCAGGAGAGAAGTGCTGGCAGGAAAAGGGGAAAACTGCTCAGAAGGTAGCAGTAAGTGATTTGAGCCAGAGCCCAGCATCAAAGGGGAGGATGGGATGAGGCAGAGAGTAAGGAGAAGAAAGTGCAGCCTGGCTAGGAGCTTCCAGAGCTGGCAAGAGTCCATGCAGAGAGGGCACATGGAGATATGCACCCACCACAGGGAGAGTGGGCAATGTGCAAAGGAGCTGTGTGGAATGGAAGGATGGACTAATAGCACGCTCAGAGCAGGGAGCAAGCAGGAAAGCAAGACCAAAGCAGAGGCATCAGGGTCAGCTGATTTTACTGAATAATTTCCTTTGTACGGGAACTATCCAATGCTAACAAAACCCAGCAGTTTCAGTCCATGGGATGCTCCCAGACTTGCATGTGCATGTATGTGTACATGTGTGTGTTTTAATGGAACAATAGGCACCCAGGGCAGAGCACTATACCCTTAGTGTCACTTTTGATTCCCTCATGGAAGTGGTATATGGCACTTCAATGTCACATAAATCCTCCTTTCCATTTCCCCTGCCACATGTAGTGTGTGATCCCACATTCATCACAGGTATGCTTTCCACACGCATAGGGGCTTGTGCTGTAGGAATTGTGCTGTGTGCTACAGAAGTACCTGTGGAATAAAGGGCAAGGAGAAGGAATTCTGCTTGGTGCTGGAGCCAGAAGGGAATATGGGATTCCCTAGATTCAGAGCTTTTCTACTGCTTTTCCTCACCCTCTGCTTTTCCATCAGCCTCTCAAAAAGCCCCAGGATCTTGGAAGCCAAACCAGGCAGTGCAATAAGGAAGGAAATCTAACTTCCCCAGCTGCAGCCTCTAAGGCTGCTGCCATCCTGAGGGCACAGTGACTGCACTGACATACAGACCTAATGAGCTACACTGTTCAAGGCATCAAGTGCTTTAAGAAACTCACCCTGTTCAGAAGGCCATGATCAAGCTGTATTTCTGTGCCATCTTTTGTGTGAGGCTGGGACTGACTCTGAGGAGGTCAGGAAGAGCCTGATGGCTCAATAAATGAGACACTTGGGAGAGTTAGTCGAACTGACAGCTCAACAAGATCCATGTTTAGTTGTCAAAACATTCCTCCATGTACAGAGATGCAGCTAAGAAGGCTGTCCACACCCATCCTGGGCTGGAGACAGGCTTATCTCACTAATTGGTCGAACAGCACTTAGTGGAGAATGGAGTGAACTGGCAGAGGCAGTGGCATGTACAATTAGAGCTGAGGAGGCCGAGGGCTGTGGCTGGACACAACACTGTGCCCAGACCATTTTGATGTATTGGAAAGATCACTTTGTCCATGAACCATTTTTGTGCCCTGTTCAGCCACAACAGCAGCAGCCTCCTGTATTTTAATGACTGAGCAGCTCACAGGTTGACTGAGTAAAGGCTGAAGGGGAAAAACGAAGGTGTATGTATATAATTTTGCTGAATTTACTTGAAAAGGATGGGCTAGGCATTCAGATGGTGCAAATCAGAGTCACTCCAGGGAACTTGCTGATTTACACCGCAGTGGAGAACCTAGCTCAACATGCCAAAGAGAGCAATGTACTCAGGTATACATTGGCTGGTTGAGAGGCACTATTTGAGTCAACAAGGCTGTCCAAACCCAGACCAGACTAACTGCAGCCCCCTGAGCCCTCAGCTGCATTTGTCTCTCACAGAACTTATGACACAGAAAGAAAACTGGCTTCCAGACTGCCAGACCAAGAGTGAACACTGCAGAGAAAGACCTCACTCTCTGAGGATATGGGTAATTGAAACCAGCTTCCTTGCAGGTGACACTCCAGGGCTTACTTGAGAAATAAACTTAAAAGTCTCTGTCCCTGTCTGTGGGGCATGTGTCAGTCTGGCTTTCATGGGCTCCTGTTACCAACTCCCAGCTCAACCTAACATGTTTTTCAGGGCCTCCTCTCACCTAGCTCCTTTTGAGGAGCTGGCTCCCTCTTTTAGAGGACCTTCAGAGCAAGCATGCCTCCTCCACCTCCTTCCTCATCTACACTTGTTCGTAAGAGTCATGCAAATTTCAATAGCATGTCCAGAAAAAAAATTGAGAACATCAAACACTTTACAGACTCCTTCCTTTTCTTTCTCTGAATACAATGTATTTTCTCCATGCTCCCTTTTTACTCATCTGCATTAGTTTTACACTATTAAATAAGGGACTCAGGCGCCCTTCCTGTGTAGGACCCTCATCTGAAAATCACTCACACACTTCAGAGAGTTTGCAACACAGACGATGAGAAAGTGAGGCCAGCAAAGTGCTGGAAGGGATTGCCTGGGGAGAGTCTGTGATTTCCATCACCGAGGCTTTTCAGAGTAGGAACAAACAAATATTTGTGAAGAATAGCTTAGGCAGAGTTGATCCTGTCTCTGAGCAGCAGACAGATCTTCAAGTCTGTTCCAGCTTTACTGTTTATGCTTCTGTGATTGTGATAGCAGTTGTGACATATTCTGCAATGGAGTTGAGCAAAGCGCGCTGAAAGCCCTATGGATCATCTTCAGGGCTGAAGCTGCTTACAGGAAAGGAAGCTCATATGCAGTGTTAAGTTACTTGGTGGTTTTGTTCCAAACACTAAATCAAGGAAAGTTTGTTCAGCAACGGTAAGACAAAGAAGCTGGGTCCTAAGCAGGCCCTGTCCCACTTTTACCATCTCCAAAATGCTGTATCTCCAGCTTCGACTCCAGGTGCAAGAGGCAGCACATTCCGAGCACCACTGTATGGGCAGTAAATATTTGTGTTAGACAAACAGCCGGCTTCTTTTGTCCTCGTCCTCAGGAATGCCCATCTGGCACTAGGTGCTGAATCTCTATTAAAACCTCCCAGAAGCTAGACAGGATGCAGTGAGTCTGGCCAGGAGCATGGAAATGGCAGGCAAAAAACATTCAGAAAATCATCATAGGTGCCCCAGACTGCAAAATGCTCCACATGTCTGTTGTGCAAAAACCCACGTGTGTCTGCAGCGGATTGAAGGCAGAAAGTGACTCCGGAAGCATCCATGCCAGTTCTTCCTGCAATACCACCTTCTGTGGAAAACAAATGGTAGGGGAGCTATCTAATCTACTCACCGCAAAGTCTTCATGCCACATGACAGTATTTACTAGCTGGTACCAGACAACATTCAAGCAAGAACAGAAAGTCACTCTCCCAGCGCTCCTTGTGAATTGCTCCCATCTGTGCAAGAGAGCAATCCAAAGCCCTTATGCCCATGACAGCGCTGCAATCACACGCTTCGTGTTTTACACCCAAAATAGCGCCAGTCAGACCACGGTGAGGCTCGCACATCCCATGCAGCTGCGCTGATGAAGAGGAGCCACTGGAAGCGGTTCTGGGGACGTGGGTTGCTAGGGAACGTGGCAAAGCCCCTGCAGATTTCCCCGCCGCTCGCTCGCTGGCTCTTTCCCCTCTCCCCAGCTCGCTCGCGCTGTGCCAGCGTCTTCGCCCCGAGAGTGCCGCTCTTCCTGTCTGAAGTGTGCAAAAACAAATCTGCCAGCAACAATGGAGCACGATTGCTTGGCATGTGCTCCCGAGGAAAGAAATCGCTCTAGCCTTTGATTTTCAAAGGCAGCCAGCTGATGGGTTGGGAAAAAAATCCATTCTCACCATTTTCTCCATGTCTGTGTGTTATTTCATTCCACCTGTGCTACAGTTAAGAGTGGGTGGCAAGCCCAGGTGGCACAACTCAACAAGCTGAGTTTGTTGGAGCTGTGTCAGCTTGCAGCTGGCAAGACTGGTGCCCTGAGTGTCACACTGTGTCCCCTGGACCCCTTCACTTCCCTTAACGTGCTGCTCTTTGGGAGGTGGCTGCAGGAGCCAGCATAGCTCTGCAAATGTGGCTGGACACTGCATGGTGCTCCCTCTGCTCCAGTGGCCAGCAGGGGTCATGGAAAAGGGCACACAAGCAAAGGAAGAGCTACCAGAGAACTGGGAGGGAAGGGAAAAGAAATATCTGCATTCTTAAAAAAAGAGCTGGGAGGAAAGACCAGTGACCAAGGTGGAAACATAAGGCTTTCCAGTATTAATCAATCTTTAAACAATTTGACTGAATGATTAGGAAATGCAATGCTCCCTACTGAGGCATTAGAGATTTATATTTAGATGTTAGGTGTTTTTTTCCATCCTGCATTATTTTTAGCTACGCATTGATGCTAGGCTGGTGGTGGCTGCTGTTGGATCGATGAGGCTCTCCTGTGATGGCAGCTGGGTGAAATATGTCAATTGGAAGTGGGCTATCATTCACCCCAGGATGCTGCTTGGAATCCCTGTCTGCATGAGGAGATAGTGGGACAGCAGAACAGTGGCTGGCTCCCCAGACTTGTATTCACACACAGAGGCTGCAGGCCTGGACAAATGTCCTTCAGTACCAAAAAGGACCTACTTAAACCCTAAAAGCAGCAGAGAGTAGACACCTAACAAGCCTGTGTAATTAAGAAATAACAAGAGAGAAAAGATTTGGAAGTGGTTTTGAGAGATTGCTTAATAAACCCCTTTATCCCAAGAAGGAATAAAATAAAGTATGTATTTGACCTATTAGACATGGTAATACTGGAGACAGGAAGAAGCATTTCATTTTCCTAGTAACAGCACACCACAAATCTTGGGTGTCCACAGTGCTTGTACTCATAACACTCCTTGGACACGGGGAAACTCACATGATCCCCAGGGCAGGCCAGAGCTGCAATTACTACTCACTGCAGGGTGGCACCTTCAAGAAGAACCATCACCTGATGATGAAGGGGTAAAAAAAAAAAAAAAATCCAAGAAATGTAAAACAATAAAATACTAAATATTATCTCAAGAGACTACTTTCTTCTTCACTCCAGGTAATTTGTAATTAGAGTGCTTTGAGATAGGAGGATTTATGTTTCTTCCTAGGAACAGAGCCTCTTACACAGTGTGACAGCATGACTCTTATCTCATGACAAACCAGGCAAGGATGGTCAAGGTCTCATCTTGAACTTCGCTCAGCAGCACAGCGGCAGCACACCAATATGCAAATATCTTCCATGGAGTTGTGTTACGTATCACGTGTCAACCTCTCCACAAACAAAAATGAATCTCATTTTATGAGGGAATACAAAAAGCTGAATGCAAATAAATGTCTGTATATCAGCATTCCTATAGAGAAATTGCCTTGCACCTCTGTGTCATCCTCCAGAGACCCTGGAGCAAGACCTTAAAAATGAGAAATAGTGCCAGCATCTCCTAGAGAAATCGTGTGAATGCTACTAGCTCACCTTCATTTCCCCTTTAATCTACATTTCAAAAATTATATTCACCTGCAGACACATGCTAGGTTGATACATGTCAGGCACACTTTATTCTTCAGTTCAAACCATATGGTTCTAATAATAGTGGCTAATAAAGGAAGAGTATGTTTTCACTTGTGATTTTTCAAATCTCATCAAAATATGGTACAACACAGAACACTGCAGACTGCAGCACAGCACGTGTGCTCAGTCACATTTTGCACTGCTCTGCACTTGCTCTGCTAATGGCCTTTTAATTAATATTCACAACCAACTCAGTATCAAGTGCAAAAAGAAAATGGTACAACTCTGTGTTTGCAGAAATGGTACCTTAATTTAAAACACACAATGCAATTGAAAGTTTATTAAAAGTGCATTTGATATCATAGGCCTGAAACAGAAATTGGAATTTCCTTTAAAAGTAGGAAGGAACAGAGGACATCAAGTTATCTAATGGGCTTTTGGCAATCATTTTACATCACAAACAAATTTTCTGGTAATACAGAGACAAATGCTCAAGGCCAACCTAGACGTCTTGGTCTTGGCATATCTCAATAAACTCTGAAGTTAAAATCCTCCACTGGGCACGTCCAGGAAAGACAGGCACTAGGTTTCTCACAGAGAAAAATCAGCAAGTAGCAACCACAGCTAACTTAATCAAGCTTAATGGAAACAAAGGGTTGTGACTAGTATTAACACCTCAGTCTAGCGCTAGGGGATTTCCAACTAATTTATTGTGGAAAAAAGTATCATTCACAAAGTCATCCACAGAGTACATGCTGCAAAAGAGCATTTAATATAATAGTCTGGCATCATCTGACCCCAGATGAAAGAGTAAGAGGATATATTTACACTGCACACGACTCCCGCCTCCAAGAATGCACCTCAAGGCAGTAGCAATGTGATCTTTTAGCCAGTGTTGTCCTTAGCCTGCCACAACTCCTGTGCCAATCTGCCACAAAAGCAGAGGTGTGTGCAGGCAGGCTTGCTGAGGGGAGCTGGAGCAATGGAGAGCAATCCAGCACGCCTTGTTTATACTCTCGTTGTCTTCCAGCTGCCTCCCACAACTCTGAATGAGCCTGAGGGCCAAGCAAAGTCTTCCAGGTGACTTTTTGCTTATGGAAGAGAAACCCAACAAGGCATAGAGAGGCTGAGCTGGCAGCTGCACAACGAGCTGCGGCAGACGGGTGTCCTTGGAGAGCCCAGAAATGTGCACACGGCCAGAGAGGACACACAGACTCAAGAGTCACAGCTGATCTCTGGGCTGAGCTAAAACCACGTTCTCTGAACCCAAGAAATCCTGCAATGAAGACAGGCTTTCTCCAAGGGACAGAGGCAAGGCATAAGGCCATGTCATTGGCATAGTTTTCAATTCAAAGCTCAGACATCAAGCCTAACTCAGCTCTGAGAGGTTATTCCAGGGTGCCTATGGGACACCATCTCCACTGAGCCCATTTCATGAGTCTGACTTGATTGTACACAAACACACTTGAAGAGACAGTCCTTTTCTCTAGGGGCTTCAGAATAAATATTCAGGTTCAATTTTCTTATTAGGTATTTGTCTAATTGCTCAAGGTGTCACAAATTTCAGTACAGCACTAAACATTAATTCCCACCCTACTGTCATGTTTATTGTCTCAGTTCTTTGGGAGCTGAAGCCTTATTTTTCACCACATGGGTTAGGAGACCAAAGGACAGTAGCAAGGGAAAGAATAGGATATCCATCTGCCTTCTCAAGCAACTGTCAGTTGTCTCTTCTCATTCAGGGAATCCAGCTGTTTGCCTTACATGCATATCCCTTTAAATACAGATATTTCCATCTGTGGCAGAGATATTTTGCACAAAGTTAATGCCAGAAGCTTACATTCTTCTTTTAGGGGTCAGATCTCTTGATACACATGACCTCTACTGAAAAGCATCCAACTAGGGACACTTCTTGTTAACATCACAGAAAGAATAATTAAAAAGCCAAGCCTTCTGAAATGGGGTGTGGGGGGGAATAATGTTGCAAATAATCTAAATGGCTTACTCCAAATTATGCATTTTTAGTCCACGATCTATTTTTTCTCTTATCAGCAGCTTTTGCATTTTCAGACCAGATTCCTGCCAACACCTGCTCTCTCTGCTCAGTGAGTACTAGTGCTAGCACAGAGTACTAGCTCTAGTACAAGAACTAGCTGATGCACAGTTCACGGCTGCCTCCACTTTGCATCCCATGCACTCTCCCAAAGCTGGCTGCTGTGTTTTCAGCGACCTGAGAAGGAATACTTGTTCCCTTCGTAATTAGGATTCACAGTAAATGCGGGAAGTGAAGCAAAAAGAACACAATGTTCAAAGCTGCCACTCATGGTTAAATAATTAGTCAATATTACGCTCAAATGCTGCCTCCAGTGTTCATGCCAATCTGTACAGGGAGACATTTGTCCTTACATTACTTTGGCGCCTCGTTTCAGTAATTTCTATAAGCTGGCAGCCTGGCTTCAGCAGAGAATGGGTCACACCACTTCTAATTCAGACAGATTACTAAATACAAATATGAATGGTGAAAAGATTAAAGGTGGTGAGGTGTTAACAAAGCTTTGGTAAAGTAATAGATGCAAGAAATACTTTCACCTGATTTTTATAAAGTGGGCCTTGTCTAAAAACAAAGGGCTAATTAGCTGATAACTAATGCAGAACCATAATCCTGTTCTGCCTACATGTTCTGCTATAGTTACACACAAAGGAGTGCTGTTGGTTCCCAGTGAGAGGGGATTTGGTTGCTTCTCCTCACTGCGTAGAAACTCACTTCTTTGCACAGTCATACTGTGGATCCTGGTGGGATTTTGAAATGCTTCCCCCAGCGTGGAAACTGCAGTTTGCTGGGACACTGCTCTGTCTCCATGTTCATGTTGTGCCTCCCAGTGCCACCTTTATCGTGGCTGTATTTTTCCCCACAGCACTTGTGTGTGCTAGAAGGATTTCCTGACAAGAGGAGTTGTGATGGCTTGTAGCTGATCTAGAGCTGAACTTGATTCTTTTGGAGTGCTAGGTAATGCCTGAATGAATGCTGCTGCTTGTCTAAATAGGCTAACTTAGAAAGAAAGCACAAAGGATTTCATGAGCAATAGGAACAAGTACAGACCAAGTCCTGGAATGTTCCTGCGTCACTTGCACAGCCATTCTAAAACTCTTCCATCAAAGGAATGGAGACTGTGTCAACATTTAGCTTAATTGCCTAGCAGCTGCCTGGCTCATACCTGGTTAGGCTGAGGAAGTTTCACTTCCACCTCATGCCACTCAAAGGCAGGAGTACTACAGATGTCAATTTTCACTCTGTTGTAAAAGAGAAGCAGGAAGAAAAGCCAGCACCCCTTCCAGCTCTGCTGAGCCATGAAGCCTCTACCGGGAAGCTGTCCACAGGGAACAACATTACAATCTTAGGAAAAATCTTCTTCCGATACTTTTCACCAAGACAGTTTGAACTCAGAAAGGGTCAATAAAACAGCCATACACCACAGATAAGGCAATAAATGGTGATGTGCAGTGTGAACAAACCAAACGTAACATCAGCTCTTTTCCATAACATTGGCTGCCCCTGGAAAGGAGACACTTCCTCCTGATCTTTGCCTGGTGCAGAGACTACTCTGACTTGGGCTACTAAAAGCATCACTAATGAAACCAAGAGCATCAGTGCTAAAACTAAGACCATGTCTCACAAGAAGGCACTGCAAATGCATCCAGCCAGCTAATGACAGAATCCAGAATCCAGAGAGAATCATTCCAATTTATCAAATGCCTGCTGGATGTGGAGACTAAGGAGCACTTTGGCAGGGCCCAGACACCCTGCCCAGACTTTAACACTATGTGAAAGAGGGGAAACAGAGGAAATACTGATAAGAGAACTCTGAAATGATTCATTTTGTCTGAGTTTTACTATGCATGCCTGACAGTCACTTCATTAATCAGATAGCTCACATCTGGATTGCCACTCTCCCCTGGCTGCTCCATCCATCCACACAGCTTGCTGGAGAAAAGACAGTGAGATGGGATCCAAATTAGAAACTACTTATGATTATTGAAGTAGAAAATTAATTGCTTTTCTTCTCCTTCTTCCCCCATTCTGAAACACCCCTCCCAGGGAAATTTGTGTTAAGAAGTCCTTGTGAACAAACACATGGAGAGTAACAGAACAGGGTCCATATGTACCAGCAACCAAAAATAAACCAAAGTCTGAAATCCACAGTCAAATGGATTCACAGTGTCTATCTCTATGCCACAGTAACAGATGGTCAGTGAACTGTTACAAGACAGACCAAGACTAGTTAAACAGATGGGCAGTATTATTTTTATACTGGTTTATAAGTGAATCTTTAAGTTTCCACTAGGTTATCTGAAATATCATCAAAGAAGCACATACAATACCCATCCAGCCAAAACCAACTTCCATGAAAGCTTCTGCCCAAGGAAGGATCTGAGCTTCCTACAGCTTTCTGCTGATGCTGCTAGGAGCTGTGGCAAAACCTTCGGAGTTCAGGAAGGATGGCCCGAGGCTGCGCAGCCCTGGAAGCCCCTCTGGAAGCCCTGCTGCTGCCGAGGGCAGCTGAGGCATTTGCTGTGCTGTGGCAGCTCCAGAGAGCTCTGTCCAATGCTGAAAGAGCTGTGGCAGCAGCGGCGACATGTGAGCCACAGGGCTCCTGTGACTGCATCCTCCCATCTCTCTTCCTTCAGCAGATTCTGTCCCTGTAATTAATTCACAAAGCAGTTGGACTCCACAGCTCAACTCATGCTGGGTGGACAGAAGCAGCATCATTACAGAGGGGGAATGGGAAATGGGGCATTTTAGAAAGGACATGCTTTTACAGACATGTCCATGCTGTGGGAATGCATGAGAAAGATCAGAGACACAATCTGACTTTTCAAACTTCTCTCCATTTTGCAGCCTGCGTTACTTTTTTTTTTTGCAAATCTCTCACCAACAGCCAAATTGGGCAGATGCACTTTCCCAACCTCTGGGTTTAAGCAGAACATCTGGATTGACAAGAGGGCAGGACAGACTAAAAACAATAAGTTAATTAGCAGCTCACGGTACCTAAAATCACATTCAAAAACCTAACCCAACACTTGCTGAAGACACTGACACCTCTCACTGCTGGACATATTAAAGGAACTGGGCTTTTAAAAACCTACTGAACACCCTCAGACAATCTGAGCTCAACTCTTTTCAAGGTGGGCAGAATAATACTAGAGACAACCATATTCACCTACTTGCAAGAGGAGGAAGTCCTGGAAGTGCCCAAAAACTGAAAGAATCATTCTCCTGTCCACAAGATGCCTGGTTCACATTTGCCCTACACCTTTTTTTAGCAATTCCTGCAGTGAGCAGGTGCAGATTAGTTAACCCCCACTCGTTTTTTATAACCAGAGTGATGCACAAAGGCTTCAAGTGTGACTATGACTCAGGCCCCCCTTCAGCATGACTGCCGCAATCAGATGTGGTCAGAATTGCTGGATCAGTGCTTGGTTTTGAAATTCACCATCCAAATCCATTTCTTACATTTCAAAGTGACCATTATCTTCTCACTGTTTGAAATATTGCTGACTACTGCTATGAAGCTGCAGGGGTTTGCCTGCAAGCCTCAGAAGAGCTTGTACTTGCACTTCTTTATAAAGAAGTTTCACTTCATGGCTGTATTATCTGTCCAGCTGCCACCAGAAAATAGTGCTAAAGAAAAATGAAACTCTCTTTGCAAGTATTTATTCCTAATTTACTAAAGGCTAACAGTATCTAGTGACAAAACCCAAGAAAAGTTGTCATTGAAACATTTCATTTACCTAACAGCTTGAAATCTCCAGGCTGAAGATTATGTGCATGCACATGCCTGTGTGCTAAGTATTCAAATAAAGAAAATATAGAAGCTTTGCAGTTCAGCCACGGGGAGACTTTTGAGCGTTCACAGCTTCATCTCCTTGCACATGAAATGTTAATGGGGCAACCATGCAGGGCTGGCTCCACAGATAATTGTTCAGATAACAGTGGCTTTGTGATACCTATCACTGGGCTCCAGAGGTGAGGGGGCCTGTCTTGCTTCGTAGTGGAAGACTTCTTGTCAGCATGTCACCTTCTCCAGTCAGTTCAGGAGTTCATTACATCTAGATAACACCTTTTCTTCTCTCTGGCACTTGTTTATTAATGCCACACACAACGTGGTGATTCAGCAGAGAGGATGAAAGTGGTGCTCTGCAGCAGGGAGACAGCCTCTGGTGGATCCACTGCCCTGGTTGAAGTTCACCACGGGGCTTTAATTTCATGCATTTATTTACTGCAATTCCTGAAAGTCCAGTGCTCTTATAAAACAAGGTAATCACACCTGACAAAGATACAGGGTTTGTCAAATAGGTCTGATTTGTTTGTTGTGTAAACATTAGAAGTTTGGAAGTTTAGCATTAAGCCTTCAGTTATTAAAAGGCATTTATAAATAGGCATAACTAGAGAGAAATTTGCTGAACACATTAGTGTGCCTGATAACCAGCACAGGGCAGCAGTCTGCACTGTGTTGCCACACACAGGACAGCAACCCACTGCAGCTCTCAGGGCAAGGGTCAGAGTTCAGGGCTCTCTGCTGGGACGTTTCCTAAGATCCTTTAGCAATGACACAGAAAAGGCTTTGTAGTTTTGCTCCATAGTTTAAAATAATCCAGCTGAGGAACTGGCAATACCAAAACCACGTGCAAATGTAGTAAAGGCTTTTGGCCTGATGTACCAGAGGTCAACGTTGTGAAATGCTTTGCATTAAACTTACGTTACTTCTTCCCCTTGGGCAAGCTTGCAACATCCCAATTCCACTCCTTCAGTCTGAACCTTTTTAACATATCCTCACCAAGCTCTGCTTTGGATACTAGAGAAGAGACAGTGGCAGAACAAGACCAAGATTTTTCTAAAATATAATGCCAAGTATATATTATACATATGTATAATATATACAACATACACAAATGTAGTATGGCTATAAAAACACATACCCACTTGTAAAGCATGTAGGTCACGAATCTGGGCAACTTCATGAAGCAAGTTGGAAGTGCCTCAACAAGAGTGTTTAGAAGATGGAGTCACTTGTCTTTGGGCCCAACACAGGTGCAGGAAATTTCACCTTGGGCCTGTATTTCCAAACTCATCTCAGAGGACAAGAGCATTCAGGCACTGGAGCTGGGATCCTCTGAGACAGCATGGCAAAGAAGAAAGGAAAGCTGTGCACTCTGGACACAGACAGGTCAGCACTGCTGGTTTTTTGACTAAGTGCATGCATGTTTTATGGGAGCACTGGTCATCTTCAGGGAGATTGAAAAATACAAGGACACCTAAAGGACCTCTGATGCGACTCAATTTCACTTAAGGAGAAAAAAATGGTGCCTACTATATCATAGGTTAAATTTTGGCTCAGCCAGAGTCAGTGGGAGTTTAGCCAATGCCAGGTTTTGAAAACGTAATTTCTCTTCAGAGACCAGCACAACCTAGTACTGGATTTACCTCACAGTCTGATTTTATCTCTGCAGAATGGGGCTTTTTTGGTGGGTAATGCAAGACTGACTGTTCCACTGAATGAACAGTGGAACAAGATACACCAGATAACTATTGTTATAGCAGAAGATATAAATACTACATTTAATACGTTAACTTTGATAAACATACAACTGCAGAACCACTATGCCACAGTTTTAAGTAACATCAGTCTGCTGAAGCTTGAAGGATGAGCAAATCCCTGCTTTTCTAGAATAGGGAATGATTCTTAAATAACTTGAACAGTTAAAATCGGCTAAAATCTATTCCCCTCTGTTAAATAGAAGTTTATTCCTGAGACACACCTTTTAGATACTATTTTCAATCCAATTTTGGAATTTTATGGACCAACTTGGTGTCAGGGTGGTTGCTAATGCAGTTATATTAGTTGTTACAATTATATCTTCCCTCTACAGAAAACCATAAACCTTCCCACTTGTTGCATAATGCTGCAATTACTCCATAAACTCTGCCAGTCCATTCGTTGACTGCAAAATAAAGTAAGTGTCAATGAGAGCCACTGGCCTGCAGAGAGGCTGAGAATGCGAATGGCAACCAGGGAATTCACCAAACAGATTTATGGAGGAGAGTTTATGATCTGTTATCAAAATGTCCATGAGATTCAAACTTTCCTCAGCAAATAAAATTTGTAGCTGTAAAACAACAGTATTGCAATGGAACTTTCCACTGCAGGATGTGAAGGAGAGAAGGAAACACTGCTGCACTCAGGGAGGTGAAGCTCACCCCGACTGCCGCCCTCCAGATCCCAACTCCCCTTCTCTAACTCCTGTTAGAGAGTTAAAACCAACTCCTGCTTCATGTGGTGATTAGCCCCTTCCAGAGGGACTGGAAATTGCTCTGCCTCTCTTAGGGGTGTGAAGAGAAGCTCCTGTTCTGACCAGGAAGAATGAATATGGACAGAATACCAGTAAGTTGGTTTCTATCTTCAATTTCTTGGACTACTGCACACTATCAAAAGTCTTTTGCTTCTTCATACCCTGCAGTTCCTCTTCAGCTGAGCTGTGAAGTTGTTTCATCAACAAACTCAATAAAAACTCTCAGTGACAAGGCTACAAGATTTATGACTTTTGTCATCTTTAAATAGACATCATAAAAAAAAAATATTGTCAAGTTGCTGAATTCATTTGCTGGGAATTGACACTTACTGATAGCTGCTCGTAAGGGATAATGTGGTGACCTGCTACAGTAGCAACCAGATAAGAGCTGGCAGTAAACCAAAAGGGGAAAAGGACTTCAGGTCAAACATTTTCAAACTCATGTGCCTCAAGTCAAGCTTTGAAATGCATCTGTAAACACTAAATGAGAGGTCACCTTTTCTGAACTGCTGGATCCCTTCAGCCCCTACTGAAGTCAAATGTGTTGTACTATGGAAAATCATACCTTGGGCTGCTTCTCTAGAAGCCAAATACAGATGTGTATTTCTAATGCTGAGTGCCAGAGAGAAAAAACTGGCCTCAAAGGAAAGAGAAAGAAGAGAGATCGCAATGTGTTAAAGCTGCAGTATCATACTCTCACTGCACAGTTATTTCTAGTGGGAATGATCGGGTGCTAACGTGTTTGCAACACTCAGACCTGAGGCCTTGATTTTATATCGAAGGAAAAGAAATTATACTTTGGTAACAAAAATGAAGATTTCCTTGTTTTGGGGGACAAAGAAGACAAGGCAGTTCAGGTCTCAAACCCTCCCAAACCCACTCCCCAAAGGCATCTCACCATCCCCATGCCAGGCCCACATTTGATCCTATCAAACTTGTCATGGAGAAACATCTTAACAGGGCTGGCTAAGCCTGGGCACCCTCTTAGTACCATACCAGCAGGAATTCAGGCCGGTAGCCCAGCAGGTATTTGGTAGTAACACTGAATTCTCAACTAGAAATGGCCTTCACCAGGAGAAGTGTCTGGAAGGTCATCCCTCAAATATACTCAATTCTGCTTTTCTGATGTGAATAGGATAGTGTCTATGGTGAGTCTCCATCCCTCCCAGACTTTACATTTCAAAGATTCAATAAACTGAGGCATCTTGGGTGATACCAAAGCACCTGGCTGTTCCCTCAAGAATGTACATTTTTGGCAGAGATACATCCAAACTGCTCCTCTCTGCCAGCAGGAAAGACTTTTAGCATCCCCTGCTCCTCTCCATGCTAGAAATCAAGAGGGAAAGTGTAGCCAAAAAGGGAAGACAGCTTCAGGGGCCCCTTAGTTACATCTTTCTCTCAACAGGGAATTTCTTCTCCCTGTCCCTGCCTCGTCCCACACAGCCACTGAGTCCTTGCCATGTTCCCAAAACTGTCGGTCAGCCTTTCCCCAGGTGTCCAATATTTCCCATTGCTGCAGAACACAAGAATTAGGAGATTATGTCCTGTCCCTAATAAAGGTCACAGATGCACAGAGCAGGTCTACCACAACTGCCATCTCCAAGGCATCCATTTTCTAACACCACCAAAACTCAGGCAGGGCAGAGGCTGACCAGCTTAGATGCTACATTATGGAGTTGCTGTCCTGGAGCAGAGTTAGGGTGTTAGTTAGTTGCTGTGATGGAGCAGAGTTAGGGTGGTGACCACACTTAAAATTTTGCTTCCAGCACACAAGTGGCACATTGGGTGCTAAATGCTTCAATCTGTCCCCATAACGTGACCTGAAACCCAAAGAAATTCATATGGTCTGAACGTTTCTGCCTAATTTGCTTGGATTTGCACCAAATTTGTATGGCTGTGACAGTGCAGGTGAGCAGTGACAGGGAGGGAGTGATGGATCCTCACCAAGGACAAAAGTAGATGGTGGATGTGTGAGGCTGAGGATAAACATCCAGGAGTGACCAGTGGTATCCCTGGTCCCAGTCATGACAGTCCACCAAGACATGTGAACAGAGGGGGTGGTAAAAAGCAGAAGGATGAGGAGCACAGCAAAGAAGCAAATGAAGCTGCAGACAAGTGAATAAATAATGAATCCTGGGTGTGCAAACTACAGCCAGATAATCAGGGAGGGAAAGTACAAATGCAGTGAGCAAAGCCAAACCTACTGTAATCAAGATCAAGGACAGTATGCTTTGGTGTGCTGGTTTTGGCTTAATCCATGATATTTGGACAGTTTTGAGTAAATGAATTAAGGGGAAGGCAATAACCTTACGGGCTAACCCGGGGATACTGGGAAATTTGTACCAGCACCAATATGAGTTACTGGCTGAAGAACAGCCTGGCCATGTCAAAGCTCAGGGATTAGGCAAGGGACACATAGGAGGTTGATCTCTCTTGCAGATGGATCACAGGGGCCTGCAAGGCACAGCACTCACATATTTCAGCATGACCAATGTGGCCAGCTGCAACCCCTTAAGATTTAAACAAAATGTGGCTCTTAGCCAATAAACTGAAGGTTGAGAAACCTGTGTGCAAGGCAGATGCCAGAGCTCACAGCCAGTGAAAGTTTTTATGCACCAGAGGACATGGCCAGGCCCAGCTTTTGGGCCTGAAATGACTGTGACAGGAGCAGAATATTTTCTCTTTTCAATGTATTGCTGTTTCCTGCACCATGTGGTTAGAACACTGCAGGTGACAGTGCAGCTGAATGGTGACACCACATACCACAAAGATTAACTTCTCATAGCTCTTCTTGGGGCTGAAGACATGGAATCTGACCTTGGCTTTCATCTGGTCAGTCTTAGATAATTCAACAGGGCTGCTAAATGAGGTGCATAAATAACAGAATGATCGTCCCTTGCCTGAGACCACTGCAGTCCCTCGAGCTCAGGGCTCGGCTCTGGTGGCCAAACCAAAGTGCAAACCTCATGTCTGTAAAAACTGTCTCACAGGCAATAGGAAACCATGCTTCATTAAACAGCAACTCAGCAGCTTGCACATGTGCTGTGCTTTGTAATGTAACAGATTTAGGAATAACAGTGTCAAGTTTGGAAAAGTGAAAGTCAGGAGGATTTCTCAACGCTTTTGACAAGGGGGTTTGCAGTCATTTCCCTGTGGTTTCTTGTTCCTCTCACACTTAACAGAGGAGATGCATCCTAGAGGTCTGTCAAAAGCCCTCACAGTCACTCTAGCCTAATTCTGAGCACTGGAGTTCCTAAGTGCTGTCCTTTGCAATAACCATTCCAAAGCTGCTTTTGTTTGTGGTAGACATCAATCCTGAGTGTCCTGCTTTCTCTGGGTCCTCCATTTCTCAGCTTTGCTTTGCTCTGGAGCAAACAGGGCTTCTGGGCTTTTTCAGTGCTTGCTTCTCTACTTTGTTTTGAGTCTCTGCTTTTTCCTGCTGAAACTTTCTGCCTGCTCTTCTTCATACAGGAAATTTTATCAAGGGTTCAGAGGACAATACCTCTAGAATGACTGCCAGACCAAGGCCTCACTGTCCTGCTAACATACGTACACTTTACTTCTGTCTGTAGGCAAGGATTACTAAAAACTGAAAATGTGCAGGCTCTTCCACATGCAAAATTTCTCTGCCTTTTATTTGCATCACAGGAGCTGTAAAGAAAAAAAGAGAATATTTCTTTTGTTCTTCTAAATGTTGCAGGTTCTGCAGAGTCTTTCTCACAGCCAGCCCTGCAAATGGTAGAAAAAGCTGCTCATGTGTGCAGCTCTAGAGAAACTGTGCATCCCTGAGAGGAGACTTTTCAAAGGGAATGCAAAACAAAGTGCTTGACCCACCTGTTATCACTGATGCCAATATATCCTAATGCCATCCTCTAGGCCAAATCACAATGGTTAATTTTCCTTACAGGGAACTGTCTCCTAAACTCTGGGCATCCCAAAACAGGCAGCTGTGTGTGCTTCATTTGAAAAGCAGGTGTGCAGGCACAACTTCTGAATCCTGCAAGTATGCAGGAGAAAAATAACATTTCCTTTCTTGGAACTTATTTTCAGCAGTTGAACAATTCACAAAGAGAAACTGTTAGTGCAAACACTCAAAAGGTCAATCTCTAAATAAACAGAGAGAGAGAGAGTGATGAAAGGGGTTAGTTGTTAGTAATGAAGCTGAGATGATCACTAGTCAAAAAAAGCAAAGCAGCAATGAAGTCAGAGCACTGTGAGCATGCTAGAAATTTTGGCAAGATCACATGTGAAGATACGAAAAGCAAAAATTACATTCCCCAGTCTGAAATGGCACTTGCCCCAAATAATTCTTCTTTACTTTTCCCTGGGATTGTCAGCTACTTTCACTCAGTTTAGGAGGATCAACTGGTTTAGCCCTAGAAATGAGCATCAGCTTCTCCCACCTAAATGCTATATTCATACTAAAACAATGGATGAAAACAGACGTAATTTGCAGCTACTCAGCTGAATGCCTGAACAGGATTTCCCTCCAAATCAGATGAACATTTCTCCCTGACAAAATACCAGCAAAACACGGTATGTAGTTCACATTAAAAGGAATCTGGACAAAGTCAGTTAAGAAAAACAAAAAACAAACAAACAAAAAAGATGATGACAACATTAGACAAACAATAATAGTTGAAAATATTTAGGGAAACTTTGATGATGTAAACACTGTCCATAGGTTTCCTATTTTACAGTGTTTACTTTTGGGACTTGCTTGTTTACCAGTCATGTGGCTGTGTCACATTGACTATAAATACGTACTTTACAGAAAATGCAGAACTGCAGAAGTTAGAGATCAGTTCTTGGCTCTGAGGTGAAATACAAATCTGATTATGTATCCCAGTTAAGGACTGGCTTTCCTATAATGGGCTAAGCTCCAAAGATCAGTACAGTCAAAATTTGGCTCTATAGTTTGTAGCTTGACCCTAGGTAAACCTCAGGCAGCACCATTTGTGGTTCAAAACAAACAAATAAAAAAATTCCCTTGATGTTTCTGAGTCATCACATTGCATTAGTTCAATTTTCAAAGGTGAATTTGTCTCAGTCAGTCAGAGAGCTTTTGGTGGGATTAATAAGTGCTTTGTGGCTCAAAGGTGATTTGGCACTAAGGACACCACTCCTGTGCAGGGAGGGTCTGTGTAAAAACAGCTCTGTGGTCACAGAGCCCTGTGCAAGGCTGAGAGGGCTGTTTGCAACTCCTGAGAACAAGGAGATCACTCTGGACATTCCACTGCTAAAAGTGCAGGAAAAAAACCTTTCCTCACACACACCAGTAAAACCTCTCTGCCATCTCATATTGTGCTGTATGTCTTGTCCTTTTCCTGCTGGCACCCATCCAGGACAGTGTAATCAGAGGACACATGGCGTGACAAGAGCAAACGATATGTCAAATACACACAGATCAGCCCCAGCTGAACAAGTGCCAGTGTCCCAGCACAAGCCAACAAAGGTGCTTAAGAAAGCCAGCAGCTTCCTAGACACTGAATGACAACAGAAAACTCTCCAAAGCAAAGACTGGGACCAAAACAGCACACGGACTGGTGGGGAAAATAGCAGGGCTCTCAAGAGGCTGATCTATATACAAGGCACCAGCAGATTTGCAAATAACCCAGATAAAGAGAGCAATGGATATATGCAGTGGCCTTTCAGAACACAAGATTGCAGAAGGTGGTATGTCTAACAGTCTCTTGGTTAAGGGAAAAAGTAAAATAAAAAGGAAGGTCTACTGGTATTACTGATCAGGAGGCTGAAGACACAGGAAAAGGAACAGCAATAAACTTCTGGAATTCACCTCTACTACAACAATATAACCAAGAGAAATACTCCTGGACCAACAGAGCATCAAACACATTGCAAGTCTGGCCCTGGTCTTGACCTGTCACTTTTAAGTTAAAACCTGCTCATGCTGCAACAAGGAAAATGCTGAAGGTCAGCTCTGCAAGGTGCTCAGGGCTTTCACCAGAAGCCAGACAGTTGTACAAACTCCTTGTTTGTCAGACAATGCAGGAGACAGATGTAGAGTGAGAGGGAATATGTGTGTTCGTGAATCAGCAAGTACTAATATGTGTTGTGGTGGTGAGAGAGATCAAATAAGCAGCACTGGCTATGCCTTGAGCTACACTGAAAGCTTCTCTTGAGGTTTGCTCCTTCAGTGTCATCCACAGGAGGAATTTCGGGCTTGCTGCACTATCAGGCTGCCCTAGCCTTTTGACTAAGACAAGGTAGGGGATAAACTTACATGCTGTGTGGGCAGTGCTGTCCCTTAATAAACAACACAACCGAAGGATTAATTAAGATAATGTTTTACTAAAGGCGGCTGGTGACCGCTGGCTGTCCCCTTTCCCTTGTGCTCTGAAACAAGCAGACAAGGCAGCTGCGCTCTGCTGAGCAAACACACACACACACACACACTGAAACCCACCCTGTTTGCTCTGCTCACTGCCCTGTGCATCCCAGCCAGAGAGGCAATGTCACTCCGAAGCATCACGTGAAAGACATCAGGACTTCAGCTCCTAGGCTTACCAGTGGTGCCCAGCAGCTCCCAGGAGGACACACAGACATGGCCCATTCCCTCAGAGATTCTCTGAGAGCCCAGTGAAGCAGGAACAAAGGAAAACCGAGAGACTCATTGAAATTTGGATTGGGCGGTTTGGATGGCCTCACACAAAACCCAGCAAACCTTACAGGTGCCATTACAACTTCCCCTTTTCAGGGGAAGCACAGACCACTGCATGTCAAAACCTCTGGGTTCACTTCCCCCACTTCAACACCACTTTCTCTTTGGACCTGGGCATGTTAAATAACCCCAACAAGGTTTGGTTTTTGCATCTGCATGATGAGCACTGCCTGTCCAGAGGCATCCTTATGGTCCCTCACTGCTTGCACACAGTAATATCCAGGCTTCTTCCCTAGGGGGAAGATTTAGTGATCCCACCAGAGTTCCTATGAAAGGAGAATGAGCCACCTGAATTGTTCATGCCTGGGGCAAGTAGGTTGATGGGGGAAACCAGTGTGAAACAGCTCATCCACAGTAACCCCCAGGGGAAGGGAAGGTAATAAAGGGTCCAAGCTGTCGAACCAAGCAGGTGAATTCTTTGGTCAAGTGTGCTAAAGGCTGCCATTAAGCCACTCAAATATCATGCTTTGGTTAAAAACAACTCATTGCACATATTCAGCTGAAGGCCATAGGAATCAGTCCTCAGTGTTAGTACTTTAAACTTCATTAATAGGAGGCACAAAAGAGCAGAAATCATGGATGATTAGCCAAAATCGAGGACATGGATAGAACTCTACAAATGTTATCACCCTGCTGATATTTATCTTTACACATGTGCATGCATCTGGGTGTTAATATCCCACAACAAACTTCCAACTAAATGTATGTCAGCAATTGCCAAGTTGCTTCTTTTTGTCGGGTAGGTTTTTGTATTCATTCTTGCAGTCCCACAATTTGAGTCCTCATGGTTCTCCCAGCACTCAAATCTCTTGAGCTCCTGCCAATCTAGATCAACCCAGTGGCAATCACACAGGTCTGAGGAAAGCCACACACCTTGTCTGAGGAATTGCAATCTCCTGCAATTCATGTGAAAATTCAGTATTGGGGAAGAAAGGCATCTACAAAACTGCTGAGGCAGATATGAGCTGATATGAAACCATGAGTAATAAATTCTCATCAGCAAAAAGCTCAGGGTAGCTGCCTTGCTCATTGTAGTCATAATGCTCTGAACCCTGTATACTGACCCTTGTATATGTTCATCACTGAGAAGGAGTGAACAGCTGCCTCTTGTGCAGAGCATAAGAGAAGCAGGGAAAAACCTCTGTCATAGAAAAATAGGATGTGAGATTCAGAGAAATCCTTCTGGGAAAAATCAAGAATAAGGGGCTTGGAAAGAAATCTTAGGAAGAAATGTATATCTGTAAAAATGGCCCATGTTTTCAACACTGTTTTTGTTTCTTATCTGTGGGGATGCACGCTGACAACCAACCCCTCTTGATACCTACCTTTGCTCTCTACCTATACAGTCCTTTCTGATGAGGTTCACATCACTGGTGGTGTCTGTTCAGAAACAGCCCCAATCACTCACATCCCACTCTGAATGCTATAGCAAACCTCCCCAGAAATGGATGGGTTTCCACTGCAGGGTGTCATTTACTTGAGCTGTTCTGTTACAGCACTCCTCTTCCTTCTTTACAAGAACTCACACAGGGATACCTTCCCATATTTGTGGTAAAATCTGTTTGTTTAGAAACAATGTCTTACGAAAGAAAGTATTGAAAAATGTTAAGGCTGGTAACCAGCAGGAATAAGGTGTAGATTCCCTTAGAGCTAACCATAACGTCACTGTCCTACCAGAAACAGCTTCAATGTACAATTGTCTTAGGCAGGCAGGAAATAAGAGAAGAGAAAATGCCACTCTATGATTTACTCAGTCTCCTAGTTGTTGCTTGAGAACCTCAGATGACAATACTATGTTGGCTTCTGGTCTATACTCCCAGCTGTTACTAAATCAACAGAGTTGCTCCAAAGTAAATACTGCTCTAGTGACATCACTTTGGTCCAATATACACACTGCAAAATGAAAACCTGTACATAACAACTCAAGAGCCTTCATAGGATAGATCAAACTCACTGCTAAAATGTTATTCTATACAAATTCTGTATATGTGCTTCATATATGAGCTGTTGTATCTGCTGTGGCTTTTTTGGATGTCTGCTTGTTTCCATTCCTAGTTTCTCATCTCATTCCAGCAGCAGCTGGAATTACTGTACAGAGATAGCCTGACTCCAGCTGCAACACAGCTCCTTCTATAAATGAGTTTGTTTTAAAGCCTTCGAAAACCAAATGGGGCATAACATGGCCACCAAATGTCTGATGAACCATCCCAGACTGAAGACCAAAGGAAACTGGTTGAACAATCCTGAACACTGGGCAACAACATTTATTCTCTTCCTCATTTCCCACATTCTTTGCATCTGGTTCCCCATAAAACATGCAGATGCTTCAGAAACAGGAAAGCTGAGGATGTCAGTAATCAGGGCTGATCTCACTGACCTTTCCCCCTGCTTGGAAACAATATAAACCAGGGATGGGAGCCACGGTGAGGCACTGCATATTTCTGCTCTTAGCACACACCCAGCACGTGGGAGAGAAAGCCACGTTCACTCTAAATCCCACCAAAGCCCTTAGATCCAGACAAGGTCACAGCTCTGCACTGCTCCTCAAGGAATGTACATACCTTACTCTCCTAATGTTGACTTATCCATAAAACTGTATGACTTGATTAAATAGCACATTCTCTACCTCTGAGGGAACCTTTTTATCTGCCTGGAACTGGTCCTTGCTTTCTGCCTGTGACCAAGGGAGGAGAAAGCCATGAGGCTGCCACCCATATGAGCCTGGCTGAGTTAGTTTCTCCTTCTGTGAGTTTGGAGAAATGACCATAACAGTAGAATATTGCCATAAGCTTTTCGGAGGCTTTGTGGAGAATTTAGTTGAGATTCATAAGAAAGCTCTGACAATATAAAACACTACATAAATGCTAAAAGTTAACTGTTTTTAATAGCCACAGATTTAAGAGAGATCTTTCTTTCATTTCCATATAAAAGTGTAGAAATATCCTTCATTTCAAATAACCACTGTACCTGCTGTGAGAGGCTCTGTGCATGATTTTCATTGCCTTTCACACAGAAAATAGGAGCACTACTTTGCATTTATAGACTTTAAAACTAATTTGCAGACAATCAAGTCTCGAAACCCCCACTGTGATATAGGAGGTAAACATTATACCTGTTTTAGAGAGGAAACTAAGAAGGAAAAAGGTTAAACCACCAAGTCCACAGCCAGAAAGGAGACATTTGAGAAATCAGGCATGCTAGTAAGGTCTAGCTAGATGCACAATTGCTCACTTGTTCTTCTTACTGAAAAGTTAACTCTTCTGCTCTCAAGGTTCTAAACATCAGGGTGCACACGCCATACGATGAGAGTGGCCACTGCATTTATCTGTATTACCACCATATTTAATCTTCTGCAGATACTTCTGTTGACCACAGAGTGTGCCTGGAATTGCATGAGGCCATTTATTCCATTTTCTAACATGTGGCAGTAGAAAATTGTTGACGACTAAAAGTTAACCAAACATTTATTTTTAGAACCCAAGTCCAACGTTATAGTGTCTGGATTCATAACTACCCATTTCTCCAACATTAAGCTGAGCTACCACATGAGAAAATTGCTAGAATGATAGTATTTCCAGGGCATATTGAGTCACTGTCCAACATCTAAATTGGGAAATAAAATAATTTCTCAGCAGCTCACAGCACAGTGGGAGGCAAAGCTTGCAGGAACTCGTCTTGTGTTGAAAGATCCAGGTTTTTACTTTAAAACAGGTTCCTCATCACTAAACACAGGGCTTTTTAAATTTCTCAATGACAGAAAAACAATTAAGTTCCATGGTATTGAATTCTTGGCGTTATCTAGTATTTATAACAATTACTAAGCATTAGTAGCAGAAATATAATGGTGATAACCAGGGCGTAGAAACAGCAGCACTGTGAAGACTCAGAAACATGTAGCATTTTTTAATCTGATCCATCCTAGAGATGTACTATGGTCCCTACCTGGAGGCTCTTTCTGACCAGTCCTTGGAGAAAGATACCTACGAACCTCAACCCTGCCTACAGCAGGAATTCCCAGCCCAAGTGAGACCACCTTGGCTTGCTTCCTCAATGGCCCAAAGGAATGCTAATGTGAAATAATAAAAAAGTCTCTATGACAGTGGGGTTTTTGCCCTTTTTCATTTGCATACAATTATTTTTCTCCCTTGGACATGCAGGCTCAACATAATGAATTTAAGCTTCTGACAAAAGGCTTTCCTAGATCAGGGGAAGTACAGCTCAGAAGTAATTTGCTGATGCTTGGGATTTGCTCACAGATCTCCTGCCCAGCACAGCCTCTCTCCTCAGAGGAGAAGCTGCCTACAGTGCCTCAGTCAATAATTAACTCCTAAATGGAAGCAGAAGGGTTGATGAGGGTGATGAAGGTTTACGACTGCATGTCTTTGTATCCTTTCTAAAAGGAGAAACAGATGTTTCCAGCCACCACAAACTTCCATTCCACAGATCTCTTGCTCTGGCTGTTACCTTGGGGCAGTGACTTCCAAATGCTGTATTAAGAAGCAAAAAAATTAATTGTTTTGCTAGAAGGTTCAAGAGAGAGTCTAGGGCAGAGTCAGAGGTTGAACACATTCCCTCACACAGTAGCTGAGAAGGCAGAAGACAGCATTGGAGAATCCTGTTCTAATACTGCTTTTTTTGCTGGTAATCAGGGTCTCCACCACTGCCAGTTCAATTGGAGAAGAGCCCTGGAAATTCTTCTGCTTTGTCAGCGACATAGTCTCAAGTAAAGCCCCGTCTCATCTGTCAAAGTAAAATCTGGATGCTTCCACTAGCATTAATTTAAATTTCTAAACAAACAGCAGACCTTACCAACTTGTATAATGGTGAAGAAATTAATTTTATCTGAGATGTTTGAGTTTCCTCCTCTCTTTCATCTCCCACTTTAAATTGATGCCATCTTGATTTTAAAAAAAAAGGGGGGGCATTTTTGAGTGCTGCCTGCAGATATGCATTTGTATGCTTTTTCCATCTTTTAACTAACAAGCAGGAGGGGGGGAAAAGTTAATTTTGCTAGCAGCCTGCTGTGATATAAATAAAAATAATAGGTACATTCACAGATTTTGAACTTTTTACAGCCGCTGCTGCAAAAAGCAATTTTAATTTATAACTACGGATTCCTGCAAAACATATAACGAAGACATAATAAAATGGAATGTTTATCCTGTGGCTCCCATTAGACCTCCGTTCGATGGTTGTAACTAATGACTTGTTTTTCCACTTTTGTATTGGAAGCCTTATTATTGGGCTGCACAGAGCATACCTTATTTGATTTCCCTAGCAAGGTCTGCACCTCTTGCTGAAGCCTGCAATTAGATGTTCATGAAGTAACATTAAAAAGCTGCATAATCACATCTGTGGTCAAAAATATTTTAAAAAAAGAAAAAAGCCAGTAACAAGCCAGCTCTGTTTGTATAATATTATACTGAGTACAATAGACTAATGTTCACTCCAGTGCATGTGTCCTTTTGACTAACCACTTCTATCTGACAACCTTTTTTTGGCAACAGAACACATTGTACTTTTTGGATAATTGACTGTGGAATATAATGCTGTTTATTCAAAAGCAGGTCACACAGAACTGAGCTTCCAGTTGTCTTTATCCTTCCACCTTTCTTGTCTCCAAGCTGTTTAAATTTATGCTGAATTTCTTTTAATTACATATATGGTTTTAATTGATGTTCTGTATTTATTCAGTAGAAGGTGACCTGATGGTGATATGGTACAGAAAGGTCGTTGGGAAGGTGAATTCAGATTTGAAAACTGTATTTGTAGATATTTATTGGTGAGCAACCCCACGAAGAAACAAATACAAGCACATGTATTCCCAGCACCCTCTGGTACCTGCAGAGCCACGTTTGCTTGCAGTACAACTGCATTATTTCTCTGTACTGAAAAATCTACTAGAAAGACTCATCCACCACTTGCTCAGTGATCTGGAAATTCTACAGCAGCAAAAGGCCTAATTTTAAACCTAAGCCTTGGAGGACAAGAACCCTGAGGGAAAGTGATGTAGGAACACGTAAAAGTTGTGAAAAATCTAGATGATGGGAAATGCAGTTGAGAAAATGGATCCAGGAGAAAGTTTTAACTGAAGTATTCAAATGAGGTCATGCAAGAATTGATGTGTTTCTAAAACATGTTTTTGGGATGCAGCCTGTGGAAAGAGAGGTCACAAGTAAGTAATGCATAAGAGGAGGGAAAAAGGATTTTGATGCAGCAAGGAACAGAAAAGCAGCCTTCTAACACAAGCTGCAGAAGGAGATGCAGGGCACCTTTCTGATGCTGATCATGAGATCAAGAAAACACAATTGTCACTGAATCTTTGAGTCTGCAAGATACACACAAATCAGAGGTTTACAAGAATACAAATGTTGCAGGGCACTTCCTTCACAGAAATTTCTTCTGTTGGCTGACTTGGACTGTAAAATAAAATTCAGCAGGCTTCCTGGTGACATCCTAGAAGGAATCCACCCGTGGCACCAGCAGGAGCTTCCCTGTCCACTTAGGCCATTTTTCTCCACGGAAAAGGCATAAGTTTTCACTTTAAGCTCTAATGCAGCAGCAACAGAAAAGAAGGTGATTCATTTAATGAACAACCACCTCCCACAAAGCTGGAGGAAACCTCTGAAAAAAAGATTCTTCAGGTGCTGGTAGAGCAATAATAACTAGGCAATAATAGGGTGAAAATTATTATATCTAATATGCTGTATATTATAGCTCAGGTGTGGTTCCATTCTACTGATGACTAAACTAATCCTAATAAGTCAGGTTAAGTTACAGCCGACTCATTTGAGGAAATTTTGTTTGTTTGTTCAGAAAAATAATTAATTGGGAGGACGAGTGATCCTGACAGTAAGAATAATTCATCTGTCTGTGCTGGCGCTAAACCACACTGTGGAAAATCCTTGCTAATGCTACATTGATCAGCTAACACACAGCAGCTCCACTCTTCTAATTTGTTTTGTGTAGCTGACTTTAGATGGCCCATTTCAATCTGGACTATTTTGAGGAGCCATGTGAAACTAAGTCACTGCCTTATTAGTGTGGATAAAGAGGCATATGAATATTACTCTGTTACAAGCAAGACGTAGTTCATCTGATATTTTTTCCAGCAGAGAGAATACACTGTGTCTTGAACAAAGAAGAAAATGTGACTGGAAAGTTTAGAGCCCTTAAATTAATTCCCTAGACAAAAAGTTGAGGCATCATACTCATAATATCATGTTATGTAACTTGCTGTGGAGCCAGGCAGCTACTAAGTGAAATAGTATGAGTTATAAAAACAAAATACTGTTGTGAAAACAATTTTACAGCTTTATAATTCACTACTATTTTCATTTAAGAACAAAACTGTCAGTGTAATTGCAGATTCTGTTTGCCTTGCAGGAGTTCTTTCAGCTTGTGATTGGAAACCTCTTCTTTTTTTTTAACTTTTTTTCTCCCAAAGGCTGCTATTAAATTTACTATATCATGTTTCTTTATAGTTATTCAGAGGTAAATCTTAACAGGAAGCCCATTATGTGGAGGCCAAAGTTAGTATAACACCAGAACATTTATGATCAGTAAATATAACCATATATTAGCAACTGCTTCAAATCATTATTCTTGGATGAAACAAATATTATATCAGCAGATATTATAGACTACTTTGTATTTATTCTTTACAACTGAGTATAAATTTTTGGTGGGATCCTACATGGCTGGCACTGCTCGCTGTGCACCATAATAGTTTTCTAACTTGCCTGCTCATTCAAGTACTATGCTTAAGAGCGTATCTATGCACAACCATCCCTATCCATGGAAAAAATATTCAGCTTTTAAACTGTGCACAGCCCCCTACACAAAGTGGTGCTTCAGTAACAAACCATTACTATTTCATATGTATGCATACCATTAAAAACTGGATTAAAACTGCAAACATGCTTCACAGAGGTCAGTGGGAAAACCAGCCAAACATAGGAAGATCCACTCCAAATGACATGGCCAAAGTAGGACATCACCCAAAGTATCACCTATGTTGTCACTGTGTTGGGAGCATAGTGACTTCTCTTAACACTGGCATTACCATCAGGTGATAACCCCAAAGAGTTTCACACCAACAGGGCAGCCAGAGACCTTCTCATCTCAAACAGAAGAGTCACCAAATGACACCTGGATGCTCCACGTCTCCTTGTTCTGCCCAAGTCTTCCAATTAATTGGTGCCTAACCTTGGACAAGTTTCTCTACTCATTCAGGTTCTGACTTCATTGCAAGAAACTCGACAATGACACAGAGGTTATCTGAAAGAAGAACAGCTTCCTCACACGCTCTGGTGCTTTGGCTTTGAAAGAATTACAATGTGGTTGGACTCAAGTGTATTTTAAAATGGAAGGAATCAGCTCCTCCAGTAATCAGCAGCACCATCACACACAATAGCCAGAGTCTGCCTGCAAATTAAGTGGCACTCACTTTCATGGTTGCTGCTTTCTGTACTGAAAGCTGTAAACCAGTAGCAAGGCCAAACATCCTTGTCTCATCATGCTCCAGACCAGGCTGCCCCTTAGAGACCTGAGCTCAGGCAGCCCCAGGGCTCAGGCAAGCCCCCCTGCCTGGAAACCAGCCAGCCTCCCCATCTGATGCCACGTAAGTACACACTCAAAGCACCTCATGACCTCAGACCCAAAATTCTTGTGTTAGCCTGTAACACAGTCTGGCAGGATCTCTCGAGGTAGATACTTGGTTATCAAGAGTTAAACAGCACAGATGCAGAGCCCTTGATTAACTTCAAGGTTGCCCCGTGCCTTATCATGTGTGGAGGCATTGTCCTCAGCTTATTTTAAGAAGGAGCAAGAAAGAACATCCAGGTATTATGTCAAAAGCCTCTTTCTCAATTATTCCTTTTATATTTCTAACCCATTGTGGCTGACTAAAGGCTAAAGCTACAAAAGCTGCATCCTGAAGCTGTAAATTTAAGTTGGTTTTTCAGTATATGCTGACCTGACTTACTCCTGTAACTGCAGGCTCCCTGTTATCTTTAACTTCAAGGTAATTGTTTGGCAACTCTTTGTTTCACTATTTCAGGGAAACAATTCAAATATATGATTCCTGAGAGAAAAAACTGATAAATTGCTCTGTCATCAGCTGGTTCCTGCTAGTATATGGAGTACTTAAATAATAAAAATGTAATACAAAGAACAAAGAGTAAAGTTCTCAAATGAACGTGTTAAACACATTTTGAGCCAAGAATTGGGCTCTTTCAAAAGTCTAGGGTCTAAACCAGATGGTGTCAGATTCCTGCAGTCAGGATAAGGACACCATACTGAAAACATTGCTTGACAGCACCTATTCACCTGAAAAACCCACAAAGATTTATCATAACTTGAAGAGAAAAACATCCTTCTCAATGCCACAGTACCACAAGTCCTGAGCTTCTCATCTTATGGTTAGACATAACTGCCTTCTTTCCCCTCCTCTTCATTTTAACAGAAGCAACAGTATTTAATTTAATCCACCCAGAAGCAATGACAGAGTCAGCAGCTGATATACAGCTAGTGCTGGTTAGAACTCTGAATTACTGTTTTGTGAAGAATGTCAACATTTTGACATTTGTTGCTATTCTCAGGGTAGAAAGGAACTGCATATTCATCTGGAAATTTTGAAATGTCACACTGAACTCACAGATTCTACTCTGAATTTCAGAATTTCACCTTCTATTTCATTTTACATTAGTTTTCAGTCTTTTTTAATTCATTAAATGCCAAAGAAGAATACTTTAAATAACCCTTTTTAATTTTACTTTGTTTTGCTTTATTTGATTATATTAAAACCAAAGGAAGCTACTGTCCCACAATGACAGAAAACCAACTTCAATCATCATTTCACACTCTCCAAATTCCATCCATTGAAAATTTTTGATACATGACTTTTGTGAAGGAGACACTTGGGTGAAGACATAAAATTTTGGGTGAGAAGACACTTTGAGGGAGGCAAGCAATGCAAAGCGAGCTGCCTGCCTTTCTCCACAACTCAAAAGCAACACTAGAAAGGAATATATCCCTGTGACAGCAGGAGGGAATCTGGCAGACTGCTTTTATTCATCTGCGGAGAAGGAAAAATTTCTAGTCGCTAAATTAACAGCGAACAGCAAGAGAATTAGTCTCAGTTCAAACGCAAGTGCCGGAGGTGTCTCCTTTATGTGACTGATGGCAGACTGTGAAAATTATTAAACCAGTACAAGAGAAGTGCATCAGTCACAGCGAAGGGCACTGGTGAGCATGTTTCTGAGGCGAAGATGAAACTTCCAAGTGAATGTCTCCATCACAGGTATTAAATCAGTGGAAAACCTGACAAAAGCAGCATAAAACGAGAAAACAGCGAGCTGTCACAGTCCCTTTGGGGCACTGCAAGCTGCATGAGACCATGTCAGGGCTGGGTGGAGCAGGCAGCAAAGAAATCACCTCTAGCAGTGCGGAAACCACGCGGCGGCTGAGGTCCGCTAGTCACGAGCGGCCACCACCACCACCTAAACCACAGCACAAGCATGTGCTGCCTCATTAAATCCTCCTGGTTTACAGCTGTCTCCCCACTTTTCATGGTGCTCACCTGGAAAGGTGCGCAGAACTGAAGGGCTGCGTGAAGAGGAGGCCGTGCTCCATATGCACTGATGCCTTTGTAGGTGTGGAATGGGGACGCTGGGACTCCTGGATGACCAGGTTAAGGAATTTGAGCCTACCAAAGGGACATTGCTCCCTTTCTACTTCTAGCAAATCTACAGCAAAGGAACGTGGATTTGGATGCTGTACTAAATCAGAGCTACAAGACACTTCTGTACTCACCAAATTGGTAAATAATTTTCAAGAGGTCAGTGTTTTTATTAAGATTTCTACCATTTTGGACCACAGCCACAAAGTTTCCTCAAATGGCTTCAGTGGTACCTAATCTAGACGTTGAAAACATGAAGGTCTCTTTGGGAAGGAATGTGCTTCCCAAAGCCTATGAGTAGAATTAGGAGAATAGGTGGAATCCGAGATCTAGGATCTCTCTGAACCATCCCTCGAATACACCAGGAGATACATGAGGCCCTTAAAATGTCCACAAATCCACTTGGGAGATATGACAGTGTCTCAAAAATACTGAAACATAACCAAAAACAATGAAAGGACCTAGACCTACTTGGAGAAATGAGAACTCAGCAAGGGTTTTCGTTGTCTTAACCAGCCCAGCACAGAAACATTTGGTGATAGATGAGTTGGTCAGCGGTGGGAGTTTACCAGTCCTGCTTTGGCCATAGGGCAGAGTTCTGGGAATACTCCATGTCAGAAACTGGCTTTGTCATATGTTTGCTATGGACATCTTGGTGCCAGAAATGAGTGTACCTAATGAGCCACCCTGGCCTTGTGCCCTCTGCCCTTTGGGAGGGGAGAAGTTAAGAGAGAGGCTTTAGATTCTGACTTGGTCTGAAGCAGGCACAGCAAGAGCATGAGAGGAGCCAAAGGGTCCCGTGAGAATTCTGCTGCTGCTCCTACAGAAGTCCCCACCAAAGCAGAAGAGAAAGCTCATGAGGCTTTTGGTTGAAGCACATGAAGGTTTAAATGAGGACACACATTCCACCAGATCATTTCCTGACTAGGACTTGGGCACTAATGCTAGACAGGGTGCTGTAAAAGACTAAAATGCCCAGAGGCTTCACATGCATGACTCTCACTCTGTAAGTGGCCCAAGGACAGAATGCAACGTGGAATTGTGTGTGAGTAAAACTCATTGTTTTCAGCAGGCTTTAAGAACCAGCACAGATTATTTGCTGTTCCCATACCAATCCAGATCAGCAGCGACTTCAATATGATTAGTACACAGCAAAACACAGAGAGCTACAGTGTCATGAACCTCTTCCTAGCCAGAATGCCAAATATAAACTTCTTTTTTACCCTTTAAAAACACAAAACAAATTTAATGAAAAATTCTGCCTCTCACATTGATGGATCATGGTTAGAATTAAGGACCATGAACTTTTAATCTGAGATGGATTTCCTACAACGTCCTTATAATTCGCATACAAACTGTGTTCAAATTAGGCATGCACCTTTCTGAATACATTTAGAAATTGTTTGATATTTTAAAATCATTCCCTTGCAAAAAGAAAAATTCTTAAAGGTCATCTTCCATTTTATGTGATATGTATTAATGCTTTTTACCTTTTCTGTTTCCTTAACTGAAAAGTCTCAAATCAACCTTGAAAAGGCAAAACATAACCAAATACAGAATCATGTGTGTGTAGGAAAAGACATTAAAATTCACATGATAGCCAAGTCAAATTAAAGTAACAATTCTCCCTAACAGATACCTGGCTCTAACACAGCCTTTTTTTTCCTATTTAAATAAAATAATTCCCAAAGTCAATTTTATGAAAGAGTTATTCCACAAAGGAAGAGAACAGCACATGGTAAGGCTGGACAACACTGCTTTAAAGGCAAAGCCTGCCACCAATATGTCACAGAAGATTAGTAAGCTCAAAAGTGAAATAGGTAAGAAAACAGCTATTTAGCAGGTTGGAAGAGAAAAAAAGTTTCTGGAGGGATTTATCATCAAGCAGATGACAGGCTGTTCCATGGAAGAATTGAAATTATTTTTTATAGAGATACTTATGTAGTATTTCTGTGCGTGTATTTGCAAATGCCACGTGCACACACACCAACATGTATATATAAATATAAATATAGGCATACATGAAACCCCAAACTTGAGCTAAATTAAATTGTCCCTCCAGCTTTGTAATGCAAATGAGACTAACAGGCTTGTGCTGTTTGTGGTTCGAGATGATTTGCGTTTCCATAGAGATGCCGACTGAACTACAGTTTTTAAATTTTTTATATATAAGCCTACTTGTATCTATAAAAGTCTAAATACGGATCTGCTGTACCTCAGCATTTCCTCAGAGACTCCACTGGAACCACAACCATTTACACCAGTTAAGGCTATGTGCAAATTTTGTGTCTTTCACTACTTTTCAGTCTAAGCTCTATACCAAGTACCTGCAGAGCTGAGAGTTTATTGCTTCTCTCCCTGCTCCAAAGCTTCTTGTGAAGGAAGGGGAAGAAAAGAGAAAAAGCAGTTTCTTAGCTGCTAGGAGATAATATTTCAAGGACTTCTGTAATTTCTTGCCGTCTCTAAAATGCCTCGAGAAACATCCTTGCCTTTCAAAGTTTCCACTGTCAGGAAACCTGGAATTCAGGGAAGACTATCTGTGTGCTGTTAGAGAAGGAAATGACTAAGGGACAGGCTTTATATATCAGAGGTTTTCTCCCCCTTCCCTGTGAGCACCCAGGAACTCAAGAGCACGGATGTGCTCAGAAGTGCCAAGGTGGGCAGGGCCAGCAACAGCATCCTTGCCTCACCTTTGTGGAACCTCAGTTCACTATACACAACGAGGGCCCCACAAAACTAAAGCATCTCTTTCCTCCCAGAGTCACATTAGAGATGGCCACCAGCAGAAGTGACAAAAGCCAGGCAGGATCAGCTTGGGCAGAGAAAGCAAGCAGACCCACTTTAACTTTCTATTTCAAATTGACTTCACTTTGTGAGGTCCAGGTACTTGTTGAAGTGGGTGGGAGCCACCCAGTGTACCAATACCAGAGAGGAAAACCAGAGCCGAGCTCTGTGGGGACTCATTTCCATGTGGTTTCAGTGATAAGTGATCTTTGAACAGCGACACACCAGAGGACAACCTCCGCAATCACTCTGAACCACAGTCAAAACCAGCTTCTCATGTACCTCCCATCTGCCTTTGGGCACAGAGGATTAATTGTTGAACCAGGGATGTCCACAAGCACTTGAAGCAGCTCACACCCAACCTCTCACTTCATCTTAGGAGTGCCCAGAAGAAAAGGCATCGGTTCAGCCACGGAGGCATGGCCAGGGAGCTCATGTCACTGGGACAAAGCCTCCTTTCCCTCCCGTGGGTGACACCATGCTTCCACATGTGCCACCATCTCACCATTTGAGGCTGACGGTTTTTCTAAGCCCCTACAGAGGCTCTTCAAAAGCAGAGGAGAGTTCCCCATTTCCAGCTTTTAAGAAGCCATGGAGACCTCTTTTAAGAGTCATATGTAGGGAGTCCTGCTCCACACCTCTGATCACACTGCCTTAACCCCCACCACCTTCCAGGGCGTGTTCCAAGCCGTGCGGCTCACCCGGGAACGGCAGTGACCACCGGCATCTCTCACCTTCTGCTGCAGGCCGGGCGGCTGCGGGGCCAGCACTGGGTCAGTGATGTAGGTCTTCTTCGTGCCTGGTGGCTGGTAGAGCCCGGGGGCAGCTTGGCCCATGGCATTACTCGCAGGATACGCCGGCTCGGCCTTCCAGGAGCTCTGTGGCACGTAGGGCGCCTCGGCGCCGTTCCTGCCGCCGTACCCCCCATAGTAGGGGTCCTGGTAGCGGCCCTGCGGAGGCGNTGGCCGGGCCCCAGGCTGCCGTAGTGGCCGGGCTGCGGGCTGGGCGGTTGGGAGTGCGGGCTGGGCTGCGCCGTCCTCACCTGCACGTTGAAGGCCGGGCGGCTCGGCGTGGAGGCCGTGGCGTAGGAGGCTGGCACCGGCTGCGGCTTCAGGGTGCCCACGGGAGTGACCGGGATGGGCGCTGGCTGCCCCGGGCCCTTGGCAGTGGACTTCTTGGTGGCGGTGAGGGGAGGCTGATTGGGGATGATCATCCGCTTGTGGCCAGTGACAGGAGTGGACACGGATGGGGTGGTGGCAGCAGAGCTGCTTGAGGTCCCGGAGACCTGGAGAGCAAGGAGAGAGACACAGGGTCAGTAGGAGAGGCCACTTGGGCACTGGGTGGAAATGGGGGTTTACAGAAACATCTGTGTGGCAACTCAAACTGCTTAGGAAAGCAAGAATAACCTAGGGCCATGCATTATAGAATGGTAATAGCAACCTTCCCCTACTCTGACAGAACAGGGACGGCACCGCAGCAGCCGAGCAGAACTGCCATGCATGGCATTTCATCGCTCCTTGGAGGCTTCTCCTCCGCCTCCAAACAAACAAACAAATTAAAAAATGATACAGGCAAAAAAAAAAGTAGACTCGCTGGAGGATAATTAGGGGAAACCCCATGCATTCCTGTGAAAATGAGGCTGTTTTGAAAAAGAGAGAAAATGAGATTATAGTCTCTATGGAGACATGAAATTCCTTGGGTCCCTAGAGTACTTGCAGGGTTCTGCCCCAATACAGGAGCTCCTTTCAGTGTGTAGGAGGCAGCAGATAGGGATAGCCTGCAAGCAGGTCCCAGGCTGTAAGAAAGAACTCCAATCAAAGCAAGTCACTGAGGTGTCCCTACCCTGGCTGTACTGGTTGAAAACCTGGAGCGACTCCAGAAAAGTTAAATGCTACACATGCTTCATTAAAGGGCAGAAAGCGGGTCAGGATTTCCAAAAGCTTCAGAAGTCAGCTCCTACCATGGCAGCCATGTAACCCTGCACCAGTGCCTCAGGCACAGCAATGCTGGGGCAGCCAGGGAAGAGGATCACAGCAAATGCCGCCTCTTCCTGCAATTTGGCCACAGAATGAAGCTCTGGTGCAGTGACGCCATCTAATAGGCATCATACATCCTTCAGTCTAATTTACTTGTTTGTCTGGCTTACCTCGCATTTAAATGTTCAAAAACACCACTGTAAAAAGACATCTTTGTTAAAGAGCTAACAATGAGAAACACTTTCTGAAGAACACTGAAAAACATTCTTTATGTCTTTTAACTACATCAAAGAAGAGGAAACTTGAATTTCTAGAGTTTAGGATTAGGTAAAATTTCTTGCTTCTCTATTTTCCTTTATTCTAAAAGAGTACCTGAATTTTATGCCTTGTACAGAGAAATGCACTAAAGTGAAGACATGCAGTTTGGCTGCACTTAACACCATAGCTATATGAGGTTATATCTCATTAAAACTTCCTGTACTAGGCTTGATCTCATCCACGATCTGCTCGATAATCTACAAGTTCACAGCAGCCCAAAGGCAGACCAGCTGAGCCTTCACCCATGCTTAAGTGCACTTTAAGGCATGTGCCACCTTTAAATGCCCACCCAACCTTCTATTTGTGCCCAGGTGTTCCTGCTTTACACAGTAACCCTGACCTCCACCCACTGCTCCACCACCCTCTTGCTACGGAGGGCATGGTGGGGACCCTTCGGGACATGCACAAAGCTGTACTGGGGCCAGAGAAATCCTGTGCCTGGTCAGCAGGTGGCGGCAATTAATTGCTGCCAAACCTCCCAGGGAGGGCTGGGGGAACTTCAGCCACCCTGAGCCTCCGAGGGTTCCAAACTCATCCTCTCTACGGGGTGGGAGAAACTCATCCTCTGTACAGGGTGGTTGTGTTCCCTCAACATTTGGTAACCACCTCAAACAATGAAAAGGAAGATAAGTGCAAGCCACTCAGTTTCTAGTGCACAGCCTACAAGTGAGTCTACCCAAGGGATAAGGAAGCTCTACCACTCAACTGGCAGCTCTTCCCTGGTGATGTGCAAATACTTTCTTGCTGATGCATTGGTAAAGACCTTACTCCTGCAATCACACCTTCAGGGCGAACCTCCCACAAGGAAACGTTATAAATCAGCAAAAAACTCCAGGCAAATAAGAGCATCAGTCTGTTCTCAGAGGTGTAAAAGGTGTGTATTCAGAGGTGGGGAATAATAAAGCAGCAAACTTCTGCTGGAGGAAAAACATCTCAATGTATTCACACCCTGACCTTGCTAACAGATCCATGACAAGGTAGCACACAGACAGACTGAAGAGATTTTGAAACTGAGAGCAAGGAAGAGCTGAAGCGTGTCTCAGTTGAATGGCGAGGGCAGATACAGGTTAAGGGTCTGTAGCCCTCCATTAATATTGCCCAATTCTTCTACTTCTGAAACACCTGAGGAGAAGCCAGCACTCCTCCATCCCTGCACTAGAACATAACTGCACCAGCACTCATTGCTAGCAAGAAAATTTGTTTTCTCTCAGAATTGTTCTCTCATGTCAGGTTGGCATTTATGTCTGGAAGTGCCAGAAACTCTCCTATTTCCTCACCTATTTAATTCCTGTACATTATAGTAGTTTGTCCACTTACTATAATGGGATGAAAGGTCCACAGTGCAGCACTGTGTAATTACCACCAGAAAAGCATTTTTCTTTTCAATGTGAAAAGGTAGAAGGTAGATAATGTTATAAAGACAACGGCCTGTCTGGGGAGGGGAAAAGACCAAACCAAAACAACTAAGTGAGCCCTGTTCATCACACTCCATATTTCTGAATGCAGACTCTGAAAGCAGGTCATGACAGACACTACTAAAGCGCTTCTGATCCTATCTCAAGAACTGGAGGACTTTAATCTTACATACAAACATCCACATAACACTTCACTTAATGGGCTGATGCCAGTCTCCTGCCCGGACTGGAATACACCTTAAGAATGAATGACAAACCCTTCTTCCAAAAAACCCCAAAACTCTCACAACCTGTGGACCAGCACGGAGTAGCTCCTGTGTTTGACACTACCGAGAGGATGAGCTGGGAGTATCCCCTCAGGCACCAGAATCCAGTGAAAGAAGGTGGAAATTTGGGGGAGCAGAGTTCAAACTTTGCTATCAGCTCCACAGCAAAGGCCTGAGCTAACAAGTACTGTCTGCATTGTGGCACCAAACCACAGGCTGCCGTGAGGAGGAGGAAGTTTGCATCAGTAGGAGTCCCCAGAGGCACCCTGTGTGACTCATTCTGAATTCCTCTGAGGGCGCTGGGCAAGTGTGTGATGAAGCTGGGGTTTGGGGGGGGAGATGTAAGGCTAGCTGATGTGGAGTAGTAGAGAAACGGGACAGGCTACAGGGAATTTAACACTACTGGAGCATTGATGATTTATGGGGACACAAGTTGGTTGTAGCTCTTGTGCAAGGGCACAGGTAAGGTATCACCATAAATCCTCTGCCCTTTTGCCTGAGAGAAAGAAGGGTGGCCACAGTCCAGCCATGCACTCAAATATCACCCCAGGATTAAACCTTAAGATTACTAATGGATTAAGAAAAAACTTTATAAATGAACAGCAACTATGGACAAGATTCCTGCTCTAAGGACAGGAATGTGTGAAAGGATGAGAAAAGGGTACTCAGATACCACTAGAAGAGAGATTTGAACAACTGTCTGGAAGGCACTAGGAGAACAGGAGAGATGGATGAGGCTGTAAAGATGCCAGGGAGATGAAGTAATGAGCAGAAGGCTGGAAGGGGCTATCTATATCAATGGGTTCAGTCTAGCAAGACAGATGACTGTCACAAATGGTTCATCCAAGTGAATCCATAGAACTTCCACCAACACAAGGTAGACTCATCCAAATGCACATCAAAGTGACGGTCCAGAAACAAGAAAACAAGTAGAAATAGGAGAAAAAGGAGAAAGACAAAGAGTGAATTCATAGGAGCACAGGCATCCCTTTCTCCAGCAGCTCCTGGACAGCTCATTTCAAAACCATACTGCATTTGCAAGTGATTATCACAGCCAAACACGCTCTCTGACATCATCTGAGGGCTGTTTTCAGAGGAAGACAGGCTTTCCTCTGCTCGCCATGCCCTGATGAAACTGACACACTTCGCAAGTGCAAATTAAAACCACGCTACTTACCATCAACCCCTTCTTGCAAATTCATATTTGCAAAGAGAGTAAACTAGAAACCCCAGGTGTTGATAACATAGAGTTGTTAAGAGAAACTAGAGTAGGAAGGAGTTAAATTCAGAACCTCATCTACCACAAGCATTATAATACAAAATCTTTTTTTTTTTTATGGGAAAGCACAAGAGCCTTGTTTAAACACAGATGGAAGTACCTAAATGTACTGCCTCTTCTACAAATGAATTATCCAGCAGTTCAAGTAAAGGTGAACTAATACTGACAAAATCAAGTAAAACTCAATCAAATGTGGGAGGGAAAAAAACCCCAAACTCCTTCTAAAACAGTTTACCAAGTATAGTCATGAGGACAATCATTTTGCTTGGCAAATCCTGCCCTGTCTTCCTAAATGCAGAGGAGGTTTATAAACATTTTCAGCAGTTTCTTGTATCAACCATGATAGGAAAAGTCTACGGCATTGTGATAAAGCCACACTGTCCAAGGGATCTGACTGTCAGAGCTGGGTGTCTGGATTCAAAGCTACCCTGGTGGAAAAACTCAAAATCCTGAGAATCTTTGATTCTTCATCCTGTAGAAATTATTTACATAGACCTTAAATTAAATTCAGTGTACATCTACTACTAAAAAGTCATTGCATAGGTACTAGGGATTAAATCTGTTGTTCTACAGAAATAAACCTATAATTCTTTACCATTTGTCAGGGTTAAATCTTAAAAAGAGTACAGAATAATCCCAGTTTACAGCATGAGAATGATTCTATAGGAGCTGCTGGAATCCATATGAAAAGGACTTCATTCCTTTACTTTGCACATTTGTAGAATTATTTTTTATAGAATCCCTTCAGTTACTCAAGTTTCAGAGACTGAATCAAAAGTGCCAATACAAAGTTTATCACATTCTATTCAATTCTCCAGACATTTTTTCATAAAGGTACAGTTGAATAGCTTTAGCCCTTTAGCTGTCTAATTATCACATATAAAGATACATTACTCCAGCTCAGTGATTTTCAACCCTTATGCTCGGCAGCCCCCAAATGTTGGTCGGAAGAGGCAAGCTCCCTTATGGAGAAAGTTAATCTATTGACAATAAACACGGGTTTTGCAGTTACCTTTCATTGAATTCTTCTTAGTTACCTTAGGAGTGATCCATGGACCCCCAGGGTTTGCAGAGCAGAGGTTGAGAACCACAGCTCTATCTGGGGCTGCCTTTTTTGGGCATTTCAGTCACTAATTACTCCAGGATAGGAATGAAACAACTCTTCTTCCTCGAAAGGCAGAAACCTGGCAGCTACCGGTGGGCTGAACCCAGGATGCGGCGTTCTCAGGGGGCTGCCAGTTCAACGGGCCACTGCAGCATCTCTGCTCCTAACTCAGCCCCTCTCCTGCATGGTCCACTGACACGGGCTTGGCTGAGACACAGGGCCAGCTCAGGCCACCTGAAATCCTTTAAGCAGCACTCAATGCTACTGGAAATTGGAGGCCTGGGTAGGAAGGGCAGCGAACGGTGAAAAATTAACTTGGCTTTTCCTAACACCAATGATGGGTTACCATGAGGTGCTTAAAGCTCTCTCTCTGAAATGTATCTCCACAGGGTCATTTATCCTGTTTTAATACTGAAGCCTAAAACAGGGGAGATGAATCATCCACTGTGGGAATCTACTTCACTCCGTTGACTGTAAAAGAAGTGTAACAACAGGCAAGACAAGTCACTGAATATTTAGACAGCACAAGTTAGTGGAGACAAATTCCACAATAAGCAGGTAATTTTGATGTGACTGTAAAAAGCAGAGATCCCTCTTCCCTGCATTAAGTGCCCTGCCACTCAAGCTCAGCTACAGCAGCACACCAAAGGGATTTCAGAGTGCCAGCAGCTCAGATGATCTGCCAGGATCCTGCTGCACCCTGTAGCCAAGGTATGACCAAGAGGTTGTGTAGCAAGTTTATTTCTAGTAGATGAAGGGGACTGACATGAACGGAACGTCCTCCCCCACCTCATCTTCCACCTCTGAGCTGAACAATGGCTCCTGCTGGAACTGGAGCTGCTGCTTTTCCAGGAGCAGCACCTGTGCTGAGCCTCCCTTCCACCTGAGGTAGCAAACCTCAGCTCCCCCTCAGTACAGGCAAGATAACCTCAGAGAAAAATAAAATACTCTCTTTTGAAACCTGGCCTTTAGGTACCTGAAAATGTGAACAGGCATTTTAGGGGGTTTCCTGATGTGCAGACACCTCTATCTCCTGCTGATTTCAAATTCTGTATTTGAACAAGCTGCTTTGCCAGTGATAATATATGGCCAAGTTCCCCTGAACCTTTTTCTGTCTGAAATAACATCTGGGTGAAAATGAGAAATCTGGCCTCTCATTTGGGACTTGCAGATGCCTGGAGTCATGGTAGAGCTCCAGCTGGGCTGCTTCATGTCCAGAGATCTTGAGTGGATGGACTGCTCCCATTCAGCATACCTGATGCATTTTCAATATACAGCATTCCCTGGCCTTCTTTATAAGGTCCAGACAGTCCAAGCACACTGAGGACACATCTTTACAACTCTGTATGGCTGCTATGCCGTGCACACAGCTAAGTTGCTAACACAGATTTCTTTTAAGTGTCAAAATGTCCTTAGAACCCAATCCAAAGTTTTGAAGTCTGGTCCAAACCTTAAACCCCTCAGCCAAAACACGTTTATAATCAGATGAAGTTTTTCTTTACACTCTCACCATTCTCTCATTTCTAGTTTACAGCTGACAAGCGAGTGTCACGGATGTATGGGCTGTGCATGGATCAGCAGCCACACTCAGACTTCACAGATGTGGGGTTCAATTTGCTGGCTTGATCACCAGAAGCTATCAAGGTACTCAAACAGACTGCTCCCAGGCATTACACCAAAAGAAGAGGAGAAATCTAATAAAGTGTTCATCTCTGGTTCTCAAATGAAGAGAAATACCTTGCGAATGCCATCAAGTGTTACAAGAACACAACTGATTCTGAGCTTTGATCTCTTTTTCAGCTGCTACCACAGGTGGAAAAGGAGTCAACATAGCTGTTAATGTTTCTGACCATAACCTCTTTTGTACTCCTTGTGATGGCCCAGCCTGAAACCATGGGAGATGGTGCACAGAAGAAAAGGTGCTAAGAGTTGAACTCCAGTATTTTATCATGGAAAACAGCCTTCCACAACTGATGCTGCAGTTACAGGCACACACCTTGGTTCAGCTTTCAGTGCTGGTGTCGAGTGTTTTAGGCAATCTGGGTTTCCACTTTGCAACACTCCATTAATTCTAGAGAGTCTGAACACATCTGAAAAATTTGGTCTCCAAAACACAACAGTGTTATGCCAGGGAAGAATTTCCTTCTCAGTTTCATATTTACTTTTTTGTTTACCTAATACTATCGCTACGATGGCTACTCTGAGCTTTTTTATTTGCTTTTCCTTTTCTGATGACTGATCATCTGGTATTTATGAGAAGAACTCTGTAAGAGGTCAGTTTTAAAAGATGTGCAAACAATTGACCTAAATACTTTTAGTGCTGGTGGACAGTCAAGGTCCATAATTCTAGCTTAATTTATTGAAAGGATTAGTTATGATTTAAACTCTTCTATTTAAGCAAGTCCACTGGACCACTTCAAATGCAGTAGCAACTTTATCTACAAGAATATCAGCTATTAGCAAGAGACATAACTGTCAAAAAGTTACAGAAGATGCCAGTCAAGAGAAGTTAAACATTTTCTGAATTCATCTTGGGATATTTCTGTAATTTCCCACTCTCATCACTAAAATGACATTATTTGCACCCATGGTCCTATATCTGAGGACCATGCAATGGCAACCCCCTGCACAGATTTAATCAGTGGCACACAGACTTAGCAGTAAATTACATAAAGAGGAGTAAAAAGGCACCACAGCCCTTTGGTCACACTAAAAGGCAGAACTACCAAGGACAATCCCAGAAGCAAAGCAAAGACCACAAAAAAACCAGCACTGCACCATGTGAAGACAAGTCACCACGTGCATGGAGCACTGAAACAGAGCTTCTTAGGGAACACCTCCTCTAAGTCTTAGCAATGCAGGAATGTCCAAAGCACTTCCATTCACCAAACTGGGCCCTTCTAACGGGATGAACAAATCCCCTTGCTTAATTTAGGCAAATATTGCTAAGCCTGACAATGGGGAAGCCCCCACCCCCCTATAAATAAGAACTTTGGGTAAGCAAAGTATTTTTATGACTCTTGCTATTACTAAGCTTGTAAAACTTAAAGTATCATAATTACAGCACCCACAGACTTTTTTCCCCCTTCCTTTTATAACTTGCTACTTGTAATGGAAAAGAAGTCCCTGTGCATGACAAATATGGGCAGGTTTGAGGGTTATAGCACTATCCATGGATGTGCATCACGATTACAAAAAGTGGATTAAGAAGGGGTAACAGGGAAAAGGTCTGCACCTGTGAGTGACAGGACAAAATTACACATACATGAAGTCTTCTGGAGAAGTCTTCTACAATTTATATGGAAAAGTTATCATTTTCTGTTGTGTGTTGAAAAACAGATACAAAGAACAGTCCAAAACCAAAACCGCTATAAAACCTTCTCATTTCCTACTAAATTGTAAAGGAGTTTTAGAGTGTTTATAGAGTATACAAGCTTTCTTACTTCATTAATTCTAGAGAACACTAAAAAAGTGTGCATATGCACACATAAAATAGTAAGAAATACATATGTACCCAGACACTACTTGGTTTACTTTGTGTTACTTGTTATTTGTTTACGATTCCATTTATTTGTTGCACTGCATTTATAACCAACCTATTTATCTTTTTGAATTCCAAAACTCTATTAAACCAGATTTAAAGCATTATCCTACCAGAGGGCATAAACATTTTCGAATGTTAGTATTGTCTCTATTTCCTGTGAAAACCATGTGTTTTCATTCTTCTTTTCCCCACATTTTAAAGCCTGTGCAAATAGCAGTACAGAAGAGCAGAAGCATCCGTGAACAATTCTGTGTTCATACAACATCTGCTTTCTTATGGTTCACTTGAGGTCCAGAACCCACTGTCATCTGCTAGTATTTTTAGTGGGCTACAAAATGGTTCAAGTTAATTAGTTGAGTGGTTAGTATCAGGGAAAAAACTATATAGCCACACCAAAAAAATAAGAGTCTAACAAAAAAACCCCCCAAAAAACCATAAAATACAGGCATATGTGACAGAGAGATTATTTTCCTATTGGGTTCACTGTACACCTTTCCAAAAGGCTGATGAGCTCCAGCAACAGGTCAAATTTAACAGTTTTCCCAGATGGCTCCTTCTGGGAAGTGGAGTGGAACGTTCCCTCACTTATCCATCTGCCTGGGTTATCACCACTGCCCGAAATGCCTTAATCTTTCCACAGTATCACTGACTCCAAGCACGATGTTGAGAAATCTGATTGGAAAGGTTTTCTTTCACCTGCTGCAGCTTTTAAAATTAGTCTCCACGTATATAAATACATACACCGAGATACACAGAAACCCCCTGCAGCACTTCTAGTCAAAACACCACGGCAGTGCTATAATCAGCCAGAAAAAGTGAAAGAGAGAGCATTAATTTATAGCACAAGCAAAAAAGCCATCTGTACCACAGAAACACTTGGGTATGAAACAATATAGAAAGTTAGGATTATTTTTAAATTCAAGTATTAACTCAGAATAATCACTGTTTCTGCACTATTTTCCTCTTTTCATAGAACATATAATTACATTAAATGTATGGTAAATAAAATGTTTACTCAAATAACACACTGATAAAAATTTAGAATCATAACAGTATCACTGTAAAAAGCCCGTGTAAAGGAATGTCAAATCCATTGCCTCACCAGGCTTCGTTCTGTTGCAAATGGCATTATAAATTAATCCAGTTTTCCTAAATATGCCTTGAGGAAACAAGACCACAAATAGCCATTGTAAGCTTTAATATAAAAAACCCACCAAAAAAAAAAAAAAAAAAAGAAAGAATAAATAAAACCCTTCTCTTCATTCTTAACCAGAATGCAAGAGCTGTGTTTTTAATGACTGATACTGCTGACTAGGTAATATAGTTTGTCCAAAAAAGTCAACCTTTTTTGATACAGTTAAGTACTATATTCAGGTTTAATACCAAGCTTTCTCCTTTGCCACACTCCTTTCTGCTCAGTGAGTTTTAGAAAGAAAAAAAATAAGTCCCTAAACTTCATCACTAATGATCTAATGAGCCCAATTACGTTATGAATTGTAATTTTTCCCACTTACACTGCTCTTGGACCAAAATAACATCCCAAAACATTTACTCTGTGGCTGGCTGACTGGGTTATCACAGCCACAGCTTAGAACTAAAATACTCTTCCATAACCCTCAGTGCCTGAATTATTTTTTTTTTTGAATGTGCTTTATATCAGCCAGATTCTGATCTCGGTGGCAGTGGTGCCAGCTCAAGTGTGTCTGTTGACTCCAGCAGATTTACTCCTAACATGCTGGCTGCTGCAGATCTGGATTTGGCCTTCTACTACCTCTGAATTCACCAGGTTTATCTCCCCACTGGGAGCATACTGCAGGTTTCTGTGCAAACAGTATTGAACCCCACCAATCCGACCTCCTCCAGGTACTGATCGTGCAGCTTTGCTCAGAACTCCACACGCTGGAGATCTTGGCAATTCATCCTGCTGCAGCCTGAATGAAAGGAAATGAAACTTCTAATGGAGATTAAATACAGCCTGCACTGGACTAAACCTCAGCACCTCCAAGGACTCTGCTCTGCCCCAGCACTTCCAGCTGTGCACCCTGACCTGTGCACCCAGCCACGAACCCTTCTGCATTAGGAACTGAACCCAAGCGTGCTAATTCAAAATAAACAGACATATCCTCCCTCTCTCCATGGGCCTTTCCTTCTGGTAGATGTATAAATGCATACTGATGGCTACTGTGACTTATAATCTAACTGATTTTGACATTTTTAACTCCAGAATTTGAAACAGTGACTTTCTAGCCCTGAGGCAGGAGTACTAAATGCTAAAAAACTTTGGGACTGGGGACTATTAATTTTAAATCTGAGAGCTTGGCTTCAACAATGTTTCTAACAAGGGCTCAAGGCTCTCCAAAACTCAGCAGTGGATGCCCAAAACTGCAAGGAATTTTGAATACAAAATGGAGTTTTGTGGCTTTAATTCTTTTTTGTCACAGGTCAAATTAAGCTCCAGACCTAAACTTGAGGGGAGTGAGGAGAATTCAGGTCTAAGTCTGAATTTATCATAGGATTAAATCATATTTAATTTCTAGTTTGTAATGTATCCTTTTTTTTCTTCTCTTTTGTGGTTTATGATGTATTTGTATTTTAAGAGAAAAAAAATTATGCACAGAGGAAACATCCTGGCATCACAAGTCATCAATAAATCTTTTTTTCCATAACAACCCACAAAAATTCACTGCAGGACCCAATTGTTGAAACACAAAGCAATGACATTCTATAAGCTTTCAGAAGTATCATTCTAACCCTCGTGGACTCGATGAATTCTCTAAATGAGTCACTGGCCTCTCAATGGAATTGTCAAAACTTAGGTTAAGCCAGGTTAATTCCCTTCCCCCTTTAATTTAGAAGTCCAGCTGCAGCGCGTGGCTTTCCAGTGAAAAGATCTAAATGCAGAACCCATTCACCCTGAACAGGAAATCTCACAGGGCCCAAAGCTAATTTTTTTTCCTAAAAGCTAGAGATAAGCCACACTTACGGGAAAAAATGTGATTTCCAATGCCTCATGGGCCATGTGATGTAAAAATCAATATTCCCCTTACATGGCACAAATAATTTTCTGCTGAAGGTTAAAGGATCGTGGTTGAACTACTATGGCTGGGGAGGGAGAAAGGGCAGCTGTGAGAAATGGGGGATGAGGAGAGTAGAGACTTTAACTGGAGCAGGGACAAGGGAGATGCTAAAAACAACACCTCTAGCCAAGGCAAGTGAGCAGATGTGACATTGATCAAATGGTCAGAGAAGTGTTTGGGTTGGACAGGACCTGAACATCCATCCAGTTCCAAACTCCTGCCATGGGCAGGGTACCTTCCACTACACCAGGGTGCTCAAAGCCCCATTCAGCCTGGGCTTGAATGCTTCAGGGATGAGACAGCCACAGCTCCTCTGGGCTACCTGTGCTAGTGCCTCACCACACTCAGAGAACAATTTCTTCCTAATATTTAATCTCAACCTGCTCTCTTTCAGTTTAAAGCCATTCCCTCTCCTCCTGTCCCTACATGCCCTTGTCAAAACTCCATTTGGGGTTGGGCTGAAGGTTTCAGCTGGGTGGGACAAGGATGGACAGACATCCTTCTGCCCCACAGGCTGTCCTCAGGCACGATGATGAGCGCTTCTTCTCTCTGCCAAAGGCAACCTGTGACAGCTCCAGCTTCCAGCACAGCACCCTGCTTTACTGCCTTGCTTCCACCACACAGTGACAGCCCCACTGGAACCCCTAAAAAAGAGATTTTGCTGGGCATATCAGACTCTTCATAATGGGATAAACTACGCTGAAAGTAGAGCAAGTTTTTATACTTCCACCGCTACTGTGCCAGAAGATCACCTGAAAACATCACTGCCTACTTTGTTAGGGACAAAACCACTCAACTTCCAGGCTAAATAGTTCATGTCCAGTTTGTCCTCAGGAATGGGTACAACAAACAGGAATTACAGCTAATCATGCCATTGATGTCAATGGTCTGTACAAATATGGCAGCAAGTGGTAAACTCTCTCTAGCCTTCCAACAGCTATACAGTTGTCATCACTGAGAATATGTCCTAAGGGGGAAAAGATGTGTCCCAGCTGTAATTAATTCCTTTTTTTAATAATAAAGGAAAAACCTAAGAGCAATTAGAAAAAAAAATGTGGCAAAGGAAAAACTAAAAAAAAAAGGATGAAGGAAAAGAAAATAAATAGTTCATCCTACTACTGGTGCAGAGAAATAGTTAATTGATGGCTCTGGACTTAATTTTATAAAAAATGCAGCTTTCAAGAGTGTAGAAAAAGCTTAAAACATAAAAACCAAAGAGCCTGATGGAAAACTAAAAAAGAAACTGAAATAAGTTTTCTTTAGAAAGAAAACAAAAATTATTTTAAACTGATCCCATGATATTTTTAACAGCTGGAATAGATAATACTGAACTCGGCCATAATTCTACTATATTTAGCTTTGTATCAAAGTCCACATGACTTTTCCACGAGACAGAAGAATAGATATATAGGCTGATCGACAGATGGATAGATACATAAAAAGAAAAGGGAAAAATATAATTAGGAAAGGGAACATTTTCCTGTCTGTTCTTTCAGTATGCTTTTTTTTAAAAATTTCAATTTCTACCTTATTATTTCCTATAAGTAGAAACAGATTTTTCTCTCTTTCAAAAAATTCTTAAACAGAAAACCTCCTTTGACAGCTTCAACAGCAGATTAATCACTTTTGTAACCCACAAAAAAAAAGTTTTCTGGAAAGCATAACTGTCTGTAAATGTAAATGACAGTATTACTCTCTCATATGCTAAGACGCCTACACATTCTCTCACTTCCATGACTCAGCACCAGATAAAAGCTTTGGAGATAATAAGCAGCAAACCTTCCTTTGGAAGAATAAAAATAGTTTTAAAAAAACCCAATTCTTGCTACCCCCCCCTTAAAAAAATAAATCTTTGTAGTGTTAAAGCAAATTCTGCGAACAGACTCCTCTTCCACTGGAACAAGATAGAAATATCCCAAGGACTTCAGAAAAGAGAGGGACCAGGCTCAAGCAACACCAAAATCCAAACACATGCAAACATGAGAGGCTTTTCTTTTTCTCCAAATGAGCAAGAATGGGTTTGTTTCAACAAACAGGAATTTTATTACTGTTCATCTCCTGCCTTGCTCTAATTTGGTAGACAAATGAGTTGAAATTTTGCTCACCTATAATGAAAATTTCCAGGCACTCTTAAGGCAATGCACTCATGCCAAAAATCACAGAAACCTATGGGGAAGGGAGGGGAATTTCAGTGGGACTTCCCCTCCTGCCTGGCGGTCCTTGTCTGACTTGAGCTTGTTACAGCCCAAGTAATTTCTCCTTCAGCCAACCAAATCAGGGACAGACCCTTCACACCAAAATATTCTTATTTTGGATAAATCTTTGGGAAAAGAAAAAGCTGAAAAAGAGGGTCTCAGGCCACAGCTAGGCTCTTGTGATGTTCCTGAAATGAACAGGAATGGTTTTGATGCCAAAATATTGCCAGTCAGCTTGTGAATGCTGCTGGAACAGAGACAGCCATCTCCTCTTCATGCACTCTTGTCAGCCCCAGCACACAGGTAAATTAACCAAAGGGTGGCAATCAAAACAGGTTTACTGAATATTTATTAATTGAGCCGAGATTCTGCAGACCTGAGAAGGAATGGGATTACTTCCCAAGCCTCAGTACAGTCTGGAGTCCCTCTTGCTGAGTGCTGGAGATTTCCTCTGAGAGCTTCCACCACCTCATGTGCTGGGTGAGTCTGTGTCCCTTGGAGAAGCTCATTCTACCAGGAGGTGGAGGTTATCCAGGAAATAAATCAGGAAAATGCTGCTCATGCCTGTCACTTCTGGAGGAAGCAGAGTCCAGCTAAGGAGTACCCACAGCCCCTCCTGAACACGCTGCTGCTGCTGCTGACTTTCACATTTTTTACACTGAAAATAGTAAATTAACGGAATTAGCCACAGAAGTTTAAATTTAAAGGGAAGCCCCAGGGTAAGGCAACCCAGGCCATGGGTACAGAACTTCTTGACAACAGGATGCTTTGAACTGATCCAGAAGTAGAACCAAACTCTTGGAAATACCTTCATTAATAGAGTGCACCTGCTCTGGCAGGAGGTTGGGGAGCAGAGCCGAGCTCTCAGCGTGGTGCTGGCAGGGCTGGAGCACATGTGTCCCATCCAGCCCAAGGAAGGAGCGGGAGCATCCCCAGCTCAGCTGCTCCCTCTGAGTGCCCAGGGAGCACGGAGCGATCGCGGCAGCGGCGCAATGCTCCGGCTCAGCTGGCTGCCAGGGGGGTGAAGCACTGCCCCCGACAAATTCGGAGGAATGAATCTTTGCAGAGATCTTTGCAGAGCTGCAGGTTCTGGGCAGGGTCCTTCAAGCACAGGATACTTCTCAAAGAGAGCAACCATAGCTAGGAAAGGCATGGCAGAGGGCTCCCATGTACCCAATGATCTTCATCCCAGTGCTACCATGGAAAAGCCTTGTGAGCTCTAGGTAAGAATTTGCAGGCCCAGAAAATGACAGAATTGACATATTCTCATTTGTACCTGAAAACCATGCTTGTTATTTCACAAATAACAGATTTCCATGTCCAAATCCAACCGAGAGCAGGTGCAGTCCAGTGGTTTCTGTGCAACCACATCTGCTCATACTCCAGGGCAAACGCCAAACTATTTATTGCTACTTAAAATTTATTGCATTTTTATTCCTCCATACCAAAACTGGTTTTGTTCAACAATTCCTTTTAAATCCTTCTATGCCAACTGGATAAATCAAACCTGACAATTAAAATGGCAAATTTTTCTGAGCCTCACAGTTTCCACCTGAGGATCTACAAATACTTTTGGAACTTAAACACTCTTAATCACTCCCATGCTTCTTGCAAAAAGGAAAAAAAAAAGTAAAAGCATTCTTTTAAGTTCCCTTTTTACAGATGAAAAACTGAAGTCCTGGGAGCCCCAGATAGCCTGCTAGGAAGCTGCTTGCCCCAAAGACTCCTTATCCATTAAATCAGAAGCAGGGCTGGGAAGGGAAACCAGGAGTTCCAGCAACTCTCAGCCCTCTTGTTCTCTCCACTTCATCAAACAATGGGCACAGGGATGTGATCATGCAGTTGTCAGTGTTTTCCCTCAAGGGGCTGGACAGAAGATGCTGAAAGCATTTGATCCACATGTGAGCACTGAACGGTATTGTTCGACACTGAGAATTCAGACATAAATAACTGGCTTGTTTGGAGTAAAAGGATGTCTGTGTTTGCAGGAATCTCACAAGAGGGAGCAAAGAACCAGGGTGTTCCTTCTCTTTTATTATTACCTTTTTTATTTCTTTTGTAGCAGTGTCTGGAAATAACCCATCAGCCAGAGGAGCTGCTGCTGCTGTGGCAGATGGCAAGCAGGGCTCAAGAGCTGGGCTCTGCCTCTGCAGGGCTGTGTGGGGAATTCTGCAGCGGGAAGAAACAAGGCGAAATGTGCAGGCTGCCGTCTGCATTCAGATCAAGTGCTGTCTGTTGCTAGCAGCACAAGTTGTTCTGAAAACAAGAGTCAATCATCTGTAGCCTTATTTCTGTACATTTCCTGCAGGGGTCTCATGAAATAAATGAGAATAAATGTAAGGGCGAGAGTTCCTATTAGGAGCAGCCTCATCAGCATCACCCAGCCAAGCATTTACGTCATCAGCATGCTAATTTAATCAGACCTGAGCAGTGATGCTATAAATGGATTACCATCCCAGCTAGTGTGGTTACCGAGGTAACTCAGCCCTTTGTGCCACAGATACAATCGGCTTAATGATAATAAAAACCTCAGCACAAATGAAACAGAAGGAAAAGCCTGACAGGGCTGACGCATACACGACCCTTTCTCTCCTCTCACCCCTCCCCTTCCCCAACCTCGGCCGCTCACTGCAATAAAATTAAGTGCTGCTGTGATCTGTATGCACAACATTCCCATAGGGAACACGCAAGTAAATAGAACCCGCGGAAATAATTAATACAGGCCAACAACTGATGTCGTCAGCACTACTTAGTCATTCCTCCAACCCTGGATGGCAGAGGGACACGCAGAGAGAAACAGTGCAGGGGCAGATTCCAAAGATCCTGCAAAGGGCTTCAGAGAAGGGGCTGCTCCCCCCTATGCAGCATTAATTATATCAATGGACTGCTTGGACCAAGAGCTGACTGCAATGGTGAATCCAGTCACTGCCTGTCCCTGCCAGGGGGGAGCATTTCCACATCATCTCCTGCTCTGCCAAAACTGGAAATGACCTGAGACTGGGCATTCCAAAGGAATTCCAAAAGGGAGAAATTCAACTGCAGTGTCACCAGTCCAGAAGCAGTGGTGACCCGGTCCTTTCCAGGAGGGTTGAAATGGGACTCTGGGGCTTCTTGAACTCACCCAGCTCTGCAAAACCAGCAGCCTACTCACATCCCAGCTTAGCCTGGGAAAGAACATTCCTTGGAAAACGCTAGCCTCAATGGGCTAAAAGGCAGTGACCATGCCTTAAAATGGATAGAAGGTCATACTCTTCAGCTCCTCTAGCTCTTTGCCTGATTGAGCACAAGTTCCCTGTGGATGCTGAATGCCAAACATTTTCCTACTCAGATGCCAAAGACCAAATTTCCCAGAGCACTCCAGACCTGATTTTCTTTTCCTCCTACCCAAAAATCCCAGCAACTATGAGCAAAACCACCAGCATCTAAATGCTGAGCTGCCACAGCAGCTCAGGCATTTCACCTGCCCTTACTGCAAGTCACCACGTTCTCACCTAAAATGCTTCACCTGAAAGCACTGATCACTACAACTGGATCAGCAGTGCACACCATAACCTCAGGTCCACCAGGCTCCTGGTGGGTATTGCTCCAGTCCAGGCAGCATCTTAAGGAATTTGCATGAGACCAACAACTTCTGATGGATTCATCAGAAGTGTAATGAATTCCCATTGCCTGTCACATGAACACATGCACCAGACTTGTTGATTTGTGAATGCCAAAATGCAGCTCACACAGTCTTTGGAAAAAAATCCTGAGAGACTTCCCAACATATACAACTGGACATGTACAGAAATAGCTGTGCATTTGCCTTCATTTCACAGATTAGAAGCATTTTGTGTGTGCTTATTCCTGAGGGCAGTTTATTCCACCTATGTGAGACCATCTCAGCAGCCCAGCCCAACACTTCTTCACTGAGTGCAGGTACCCAAGTGTTTGGACTCAAGCATAAGTGAGATCAGCTTTACAGCAGGGAAAGCCCTTTCTGAAGTGGCAGAACCCCAGCAAAGTCAAAGCTGCTTCTGTAAACTGCTGCATGTCCCTGCAATGAGCAATAATAGGAGATATGTCTACAGAAAAGACACATTCAGGCTCACCTCTTGGGAAATCTCACTAAATACTTTCTCACTCCTCCACCATGCAGAAAAGCACCAGTCCTCTTGGGAAATCTATTACATACTTCTAGAGAAATAGCTAAATAATTCCTTTAGGAGCCCTTTTAGATCAGATTACAGGAGTACACTTTTCCCTGGAAGGGCAAAAATCCTATGCAAATAACACCAAATTTCTACGGAAAGTTACTTTCTTGGCTGGAAACACCTGGTTTACTGAAAGCATGGAGCTGTGTGTCCTGATCTAACTGTGCCCTCACAGCAGCCAGGCAGGTGAGACCCAATAGCCCCAGGAAAGAGGCTGAGGGGATAAAAATCCTCAAAGCAGAAAGCAGGCAGCAGAGTGCCAGAGCGCACAGCTCTGGAAATGGCGCGGCTGTTGATGTGAGAAGGAAGCCATCACCTTTGCTTCGATTTAAAAGTCATCATGACAGCTTGAGAGATTGTAACATTTAAGTGACACAGTGACAGCTTGATCCAGTCAACAATCGCAATTCACAGACGTGCTCTAAACACAAACCCCGCTTCCCTGGGTGCAGAGCAGCCGCTCAGTTGGGAAAGGCATGGATCCAAAAAGACATGTAACATTAAAAATGTTCCTCCAGGATCCTCACTTGGCCAGTAATTCTGCATACACTGTGCTGGTGAGACTTAGACTAGGGCTCTCTCCACCCCTGTGGCCCAGAAAGGATATGAGCAGGCTGGTGAATGGAAAGAAAAGGAGAAGAACTGGCATCAATGTCAAATTTTCCATTAATTTCAATGGCAGCCACAGGCATGCAGAACTTCAGAGAAAGCCCTTCTGCCACAATCAAGTGAAAACTGAGCCCTGCAATCTCCCTTTACCCCTGCTCCTCCTGACAGCCAGGTGGGCTGCAGTGATGCAGGGCAATGCAGAACAGCCCCAGCTCACTGCAGGTGTCCCAGCCACACTAAAAGGAGAATTAGGCGTTCACTAAAATTTACAGTACACTTCTAACCTCTTTATAGTTAGATGCTTGTTCTCTTGGCCAGCGAGTTACAGGTAATGGTATTTTGGGTCTAATAATGGTGCCTTTTTTTTTTTATTTTTTTTATTTGGCCCATCCAACGCCCTGCTTATACAATTTAGTGCTGTGGAACAATGCCAGAGTAACAATCCCCAGGCACCAACATCTTTCTTGGCAGACGCTGAATAGCCAGTGCTGGCATTTCTTCCCCTGAGGTGTGCCTTTTATGTCCCCAAAGCACATCTGGGAAGGATTGCTCTGAGCCACTCTGGGCATGATTTCTCAATACAGTAGGACTTCTGGGCATTTGCAAGTGCATTCTAACCCATGGACAAGTTAAATAATTTACAGAAAAGTATATACTGGAGAATATGTCTACAAAAAGAAATGAGTCACTAGGCCAAACACTTATTTCATTCCTTACAACTGTAATGGTAGAGCTCTACTGTGCCTCTTCCTGCTGTCCAGAGGTCTTGTCATCCACAGGCAACATCAAAAGAATGATTTTGTTATTGTCATTAAGAACACGACTTTTCAGTGACCCACAGAAGTACAGCACCACAGCACACGCTCACCAGTGGTGATTACCTCCACATAGTCTAATGCATTTTAAAAACAAGTCTGCTCTCTTTAACCAAGTTTATTTCACTTTTTCAGGTAGTCTTAAAATCAAATTAAATAAATAAAAAAGCTGAAATACTTTCACAGCTTTTGACTTCCTAAAAGTATATTTTGTATACTTAAGAAATATTAAGACAGTGACCATCCTGATCAGAGAAACCAGGGGCTACAGAGCTCGCTGCCTTTGGAACATCTGCTCTGATTTGCAAGTTCCTCAGATAACAGAGGAAGCCAGAAAATGAAACCTTCAGTACTGGCTCATTTCCAAGCCTTTATGGCCATGGCTAGGCACTGAATTTTCTTAGAGAGAAAGCAGGGCATCCCTGGCTGTGGCTGTGCACAAAGGCATGCAGTGCCTGCAAAGCAGCTCGGGACCCGCTGGTCTCACACGTCTGGGGGGAATCTGCTCTGCCCCTGCCTGAGCCCCCAGCTCCCTTGGGAATGGGACCTGCTCAAGGCAACCCCTGATGATGCAGAATGACCTCCCTTGAGTAAATCTTACAGGCTGAGTGGGACCTCAGGAGTCTGTTCAGCCCAGTCCTCTCCCTTAAGGCAGGACTGATTCTGCCTAAACTACTCCAGACCTTTGCACAACCTGACCTAAAGTCCCTCCACTAATCAATGACACTTTTCCATGCCATCTTCTTTTGAGGTTTCCTATCCCTCCTGTAGCAGTTTTACCCTAATGGCTAACCTAAATCTCTGGCTGGATTTTAAGTCCCAGACATTGTGCTTTCCATCATAGATGTGTCATTCCCTTTTTCTTTGCAGCTGGAAGCAGATAGACCCTGAACAATTAGGAGGCAAGAACACCCACAGGGAAGAGGTTATTTACATAAACAGGATCACAATGTGTGTGTGTTTATGTATTTATTACTTATAAAAAAATACTGCAATCTCTTTTCTTTCCTAATTAAAAGACTCAGTTTGCCCTGCTGCACAATTGCTAAGCAGATTTAAAATGGGGACTTCAGTAGCTATTTTATGGCTAATCAAATGAGTAAATATAATGATCTGCTCCAATTCCCATTCTGATTACACAGTGTAGCTACTTCATTCCCTCAATAAGCTCCTTGCACCCAAAAAGAATAGTTTAACAAGCTTCAGAGCAGAATGTTAGGCTCAATTTCTCTAAAGGGTAATAGAGTGGGAGTGTCTGTATAATTAGCCTTGTTGGGCTCCCTCCCTCACTGTACAATACACTCTATACAGAGCTTTCACTGTCTCTCCAGGTCTTCATGCTAAAGCAGAAAAATAATGCAGAGCACATTGGAATCATACTGGTTGCACAGAAGAGTTTTGAAAGACAGAAAAAGAGCTGGAGAAGTGCTGGCTAATTCAGCCCAAAAGGGCTCAAGCTTTAATTTAGCTCTAGCAATAAAAGCACACATGTTCATGTACACAGCTTATTCATCTCTAATGTATTGAACTCTCAGATGTTTCTGGAAGTTAAGATCTGCCAGACTACTAACACACTGATCAAATCATAGTATAAATCACTAAAGTACACTCAGCAATCTCTTCTCTGCATAGAACTTGAAATTAAATTAACAGCATACAATCTATAATGCAAAACATTACCTAACACATTTGGAAGAGTTTGATGCTGAATTCCCTTACAGAAAATAAAAGTGTTTGATATACTGATTTTTCACAGTGAGAAACAATTTTTTACATGAGCTGGCAAAACTGTAATATTTTTGTGCTTGCAGAAGAATTTTCAGCTGGAGATTTGAAAACCCTTTCTGAAGTCAGACAGCCAGGTGGGACATGTTATTATTACCACCTCTGTTTTACAGATGGAAAACTTAATGCTAGAAAAATTAAAAATCTTACTGAAAATAAAGGGATGTGTCAGAGATCTGCAAAGAAAGGCAGAACAGCAAATCCCAACTTGTTCCAAGCACTGTGGTTGCATGAGACCTCTCCCAAATCAGTCATCCTATATCTCTCCTCTCATTTTGTATTTGCAAGCAAAGTGCTCATGGATACTGTCTTTGGAAACTATCACACAAGAAGTTTGGCAAAGAGGTCAAAATCCACGCAAAATGTTTAATCCTGCAATGATTGCAAAAAGACCCAATGAAAACAAACAAACAAACCCAACAAAAGAAACCAGAAAAAAGCAAGGCAGTTATTCTGAAAGTCCCACAGCTTAATCACAGACTTCACCTCTAATAAGTAAAATCCACAGTTAAGCCATTGTTTCAGAGTAAGTCAATAGCAAATAAAAAATAAAATAACACAGGTCCAACTGCCACTTCCACTTTTTTTTTTTTTTTTGCATATAAGCTGACCAGTTTGCAGTTAGATAGCAACACCTGATCAAAAACAAATGGATACTGCACCTACATTTTTCACATTCCTCTGAAATAACCAAGTATCCCTGGAGTACTGAGCCTTGAAAAGAGACAGCTAACACTCAGACTGGTACAAACAGGAGGAATGATTGTTCTGTCACTTCCAGGGCTAGAAAGAAGTAACAGGAAACCACTCCTGGAGGCAAAGGGAAAATATCAAGAATAAGGTGGGTCTGCCCCACCTCCACTGAACTTCTTTGCTGTGAGATGTTTTAAATTCCAGAGATTTACATGAGCTCATAAACCAATTGGATGAGCTGATGGAGGAAAAATCCCTGACTGAATATTAAGGTAGACATAATTTAAATCAAGCCAGTTCTCTGCTAACAGCAAATTCTTAGATAAATGGAAATATTCTAGGTGGTGTAGTTATGAATTTGCACCACTCTTGTCTTCTTTCTTTGGTATTTACAGGGAAGAACATTGAGCTGGAGTGACCGCTCATCTGACACAAGGGTGGGCAAGATCAGGTTCTTAATTGCCGACCTATACACCCTGATATATGAGAGAAAGATACTGAAAAACAAAGGTTTAAATTCCAGTTTCTCACATAGGCAGGTCATTTTTCTAAAAATCAGACTTTTGCTACTTCTGTCTTTAAAAAAGCACCAGCAGCTGAACATTATAATGATATGAGTTGGGACCAAATGTATTTGAGTAAATACACTCCAGATTCAACTTCCCTCCAAGCTCACTTGCAGACAACAAATCCTACATCAAGAGCATTTATCTGAGTCCAGGATACCAAAATGCTTTCATCGAATGAGCCAAGCCAGAGTCTTCACAACAGCCAGCACTTGAGACACCCAAGGAAACTTGACAGGTAAATAAGATATTAAAAATTCCCCAGAAGACAGACTTCCAACAGTGATGTTGCAGTGCCTTCTGCATACAAGTGCAATTAAAGGAATCAAAAGCATGATGGAGCCACTGCTGGATGCACTGGTACATCCTCACACAATACATCTCCAAAGGAGGTGACAGTTCTGAGCACTCATCTTTACTGTCTCCTTTTTACTATTCTGCACTTGTGTGCAGGAAGAATTCCCAGCTGCTGGGCACAACTTTCCACTTGCAAAGCCAGCTCAAGCATCTTTGCAGAACAAGATCACCTTCATGTTTCCTTGAGTTGTTGGCTTAGAGCTCCTCAGAGGTGTATGAGCAGTTTGAGGGATCTGGTTTGGATGCACAGGGAGTTCTTAAGCTGTTCAGGCAAAGAACAGCTTAAAAGTGGAGAACAGCACCTTGGTGCTGTTGACTCTGCCAACTTAGCCACACAGAAAGCAGCACAAACTTGCAAAGCTTTGCTTCATGTTGGAGAGAGACACTTTATCCCAATCCACCCATGCTGCTGTCACAGAAGAGTGGAGAGAATGAAACCTCAGTGGCCCAGAAGCAAATCCTAAAGGTCACAGACAGTACATCACCTGTGCTTCCTCACTGCACCAGGTACTGCACATTCCCCCAAACACCGCCACTGAGCAGGGGGGCAAAGACAGGGGGCTTTTCCCTGCTTAACACAAGAGCAGCCCAGAGGCTGGAGATGGCTCAGCCAAGGTTATACAACAGCAGGTAGAGGTCTGGCAGTCTCAGGGACACAACACAGGACAGAGAACAACTCCTCCTCAGGTTCAGGGTGGGATTTGGTTAAAAGAAAGTCCAGGTTAGAGATAAATGCTTCAGACTGAGCACTGCTTTCCTCCCCACTCTTTCAGAGTATTCTTACTTTCTTAAGTAAGCTAAAAGAAAACAATTATAAAGCTGATGCCAGTCCAATCTGACTTTTTTTTATAGTTAAAGCCCCAAATTCCTACCTGGCAAAACTCTGACAAATTTATCTCAGAACCCTGCAGGGTGCAGCAAGGGAAGCCCCTCAGGACTCAAGCTGTTATTTTTCATCAAGAGACATTTTTAGCCTGTAATTTTATCTCTTCCATCTCTCCCCATTGCTTGAAATTAAAATAAACATGGACCAGGGCCTAGGATTTTATCTGTCACATATTGCTATCATTAAACACACTTGAAACGAGTGGGTTTAGTTCAAATAAAACTGTCTCTTCCCTCTCCCTTTCTCAGCTCAACAAACATAAAATAGGAAACTGCACTCCAATATATTCAAGAAGCAACACACGTTACATCATGAGTAGATGATCCATCTGGCAGGCTGACATGGTAATAAGTTTGCTTAATTGTCAGGTCAGGCATATTACAGACCCAGTCTGTCAGTCCTTTTATTACAGCTCTGTCTGTACTGGGGAATTTCAGCCTCCTCACACTCTGTATGTGCAGACGTGGAATGCGTCCATATGGTACGAGGACAAATGCATGGACACATATATGAAGTGTCACTCAGAACAAGGAGATTAAATTAAGAAAGGAAATGCTGAAGTCAAATAGCTCTTAGCAGCTGTATACATTTCAGTCTGGAATAATCACCCAAAGAAAGCAATGAGATATTTACATTTAATTTATTTGAAACTGGGCTGGCGAAAGCACTGATTATAGGGGATAATCCAGCACTGCCTCATAAGGAAAACAGCCAGAGATCCTCAGATGTTCCCTCCATTTATATTTTTTAAGCGACCTGCCCATCATTTTGCTTTTGGCTCCATGCAGCTCCAATCATGCAGACAGTCTCCTGAGATTGCCCACATGTCCTCCTGAGAAATCACTGAGTACATTCAGCAAATTATTGTATTCATCAAATGGATGCTTTGCCTTTAAAAAGCCCACAAAACAAAACAAAAGTCACCTTTTCCCTCCTTTGTCTTTGTGCTTTACCTCACCTCCTTCTCTCCATTAATGAGCTCAATTCTGAAACAATTTTATTTACAAGAAGGCTTTAAGGTGTTCTGAAATACAATTCGTAGGAAAGATGCCAAATATAAATTCTATTTTCTAGACCTGCCTGCATTTGTGATTTTACATGAGCTTGCACACATATGTTCAATATCCAAACAGCAGGTGTTCCCTAAAGTTTTATTGCCATTAGTTAGAAATGACCACATTACTCAACAAAGTCAAAGCCAAGTCTTGTCAAAGGCAAGTCTTGCCAGAAAGTCTGATGATTTCCAGTTTTAAACAGTCCTGCTTTGGGGTGCTGGCTCTAGCTCTCCCAGATATCTCCAAAACCTAACAGTGATCTACATATATCCAAAAGAACCACTTAGCATTTCATCCTCTGTGTGCTATCTCCACAGCTTTTCTCAGGAAGCAGAGAGTGCTGTCTCAGGCACGGTAGCAGCTGTCACTGGGGCCTCATAAAACACCGTGATCTTTGTGGCAACCCTTTTCCACAGCCAAATCCTTTGTCTTGCACTTTGGACATGAGCTGCTGATGCAGATTCCAGTCAAAATCCTTCCAGAAAAAGATTAAATATAATTCAAAACAATATCTGTACTATCTCCCTGCTAAACTACACAGTGCTCAAATAAATCCAGCTGAACAACTTTTTCTACCCCTTTTTAGGACTGTAAAAGGGCCTTAGCTGCATGGATATTTCATGCAATGCATAGCTGATCTTTCTGCAAACCAGCCCAGTAATCAACCCCAACATCTTCTCTTCCCCTCTTGATAATCACTGCTTGAAGCTGCACGTGCATCCTGGCTTTCTGTTGGATAGGAAGAGAACTGTGCCTCCCATCTTTCTTGAACTCTCCTTGGATCACAAGTTAATGATTTTGGAAGGTTAAGGTTTTGGAAGATGGCATTAAAATTGCCTGAGACCCCAGGATGACTGGAATGATTGCTCATACACAAGACATCAATTCTTCGTGGTTCTGAGCTGCCTGGGATGGGAATAGGTTCTCATTGACACCTTACAAATCACTCCAGAGGGGGCAATGTACTCAGCCTCTTGTCAACCCAGAGAGAAACAAACAATGGTGCAACTTAAAGGCAAGATAGCAAAGTCTGTGCCCTGGCTTATGCTGGCAATCAGGTGGGATGATTGCAGCAATCCTGCCTGTGAGGCACATAATGCCATGCAAGCTGCACAAACTGCCCTTGCTCTTACTGTACTTATGCACACAAAACTACTTCCTTCCAAGTGAAGAATTCACTGTAAGACTCAAAATATTTGTTTGGGCAGGGAGGAATCAGTATCAGACTGCAAACATTGGCAGAAGTATTTATAACTGTTTCAAAATCTCTTTTTTCTGGCCAGGTCCTTTTTTTGTTTAGTTTTCTTTTTTAAATCTGTGGGGGAAGACAGTAATACCCATTGGACCAACACATTATTGATTTCCCATAGAAACAGCAGTTAGTTGGAGTGCTCACTTTCAGCAGTGAAGCAGCATGCTAGTTCTATCTTACTGTAATTTTTTTTTTTTTCATTTCATCCTCTTTTACATACTCATAGAAGTTTCCTATTCACAACTGAAACACCATATGGTGATAATATATGCTAACACAGGCACAGTGACACAGTCCACAAGCCTGCTATTGAGCAAAAGTTGACAACATAAGGCTGAGAGAATTGTAAGTGCTTCCAAGCCACAATAAGTACGTCACCTAATTGCATTTTACTGTGATGCAAAGAAGTCTGAGTCAAGGAAGGAACTTCCTTACAATGAAACTGTAACAGCCTGGAGTAATTTACAGTTACTTGAAGAGCTAGAGCAAGGATCTATCAATTCATGGCTTTCAGATACAGGCGAGATGTGGGTTGGGTTTTTTTTTAGCATAGGCAGTTTTAATATACAGAGACAATGCATTTCAGCATCACAGTCATCTCTCAAAAGGTTCCAGACAAAAAGGCCAAAGGCAATCAATAAGAGAAAATATAGACACTGCTTCTCAAACCATTCACAGATGCCTCTGCCTCTTACTTTAATGAACTAGGTTTTGAACTAGAACATCTTGGAACAATCCTGAGATATATTCAGGCTACAAATGGATCAAGTTTATTTACACACTGGTTGCAGAGTCTGATGTAGAAACTACAGGGCCAGGTGTCACTTTTCTGTGGAGCTCTAGGTCCTTACAGGTGGCCCTACCTGAAATAAGGCTGTGAATAGACATGATCTGCCTTTGGAATGGCCAGCAAGGGTTCCTTCCAGGGAGTGGTCCTCCCTCCCTGGCAGGGCAGACCCTGGGAAAAACAGACCATGGAGAACAGGATGGAACAGTGAGTGACAACACTATCCCAGAATGTCACTGACGTCTGTCCAAGCCTCTGTTTTACAATGAGCTGCAAGGTCTCTCTGTGCCTCAGTTCTCCATCTGCAGAACAAAAGAACCAAACTTCTCCCACCTCAAAGCACAACAAGGATAAACACATGGAAAGTTGCAAGCACTCATGCAAACAAGCAGCAATAAGTAACAAGGACAAATTCACAAAGGCCATACTTTAAATGTCAGAGTTTCCCAGCGTGTTTAAGCCTTCACCTTCCAAATTGTATTTAGAAACTACCACTGAAGTGGTAGGACAGCAGAAGGCAGCTGTCCTCTTTTTCTAAAGAGAACAATTCTACAGGAATTGCCATCAAAAGAATCTATACCTGCCCTGCAATGGTCTCTGGATAGATTCCAAGCAATTTGAAGGCACACCAAGGCAATGATCTCCTTGCTGTGAGTGTGATGCATGAATCACAAAGTCAACACTCCCATTTTGGTGGAAATGGCCTGGGGAATATGCCCAGCAAAGTCCCAAGTGATGTATTGCCATGCAGGTGTTTCTACAAGTTGCTGTGCTGTTCCCTTGGCACTGAACTATTTCCTTTCCCTAGCAGGGAGGAAAACGCAGCTGGTTCCTCCTGTGCACAGAAGAGAAAAACACAACACAAAAGGAACAGAAACCATAGAGAGCAGTGCAAAGGAAGCCTGATTTCCTATGGACTTGTGTCCTGCATCTTGAGCAGACTCTGACCCTTCCTGTTCTCGTCTGTTACCTCTCCTGACTGCCCCCCACTTCCCTTCTCCCCCTAGTATTAACCTTGGCATTTGTCTGTGTGTGTCAGCCAAACAATCCACGTCCCAGGTCAGAGACCCTAGTTACAGCACAATCTGGAAGAGCAAAAGTTCAAGTTGGCTGCAGGACACACAGCAGCCTTGGAGCTTGCTGTGCACGTGTGCAGTGGGGCCACCCCATGGGCCAAGCAAGGACAGCCAGCACCTCCCTGCAGCTCCCCAAGATGGGGATCTGAGGGATCTCTCCTCCCCAGCCACAGAGTTCTTCACACAGATACTCCTCCCACAGACCACTTAAAAGGGGTCACAGAAATCAAACCATACATGGGGAGCAGCCAACTGCTGGACACCAGTGGGTGCTGGCTAGGAAGAATTCATCAATTGTGCTTCATTTCAAAATGCTCCAGGCACTGGGCAGAAGAATGGCTGCCACACGTGGGGAAATCAATCCCCCACCCAAGACCTCTTTACATCTTCCTGACAGGGGGTGTTCTCACACACCCTCTGCCCATCTGCTCCCATGGGGCATGAGATGAAGATAAATCCATGAAAGGGTGCCCATCGTGTGGCCTCAGCTCCTCTGGTGACTCAGGCACAAGCCAAGTCACCTGATCTCCCAGTGCCTTGGTTCCTCCTCCTGCCCATGTGTACTTCCCCTGCCCCAGGGCTGCTGCCATGGTGGTGAATCTGATGCTGCTGAAGCACTCAGATGCATCGACCCATGCAAGGGCACAAGCAGAGGCTGTGTCCCCACAAAACACAGGTTCCTGCCCCAGAGGCAGCTGCTCTTTGCTGGCTGGACACACGGACAGCTCGTGAAGTGCGCCGCAGCCCTTTGAGGAGAGTCCAAACCACAGCGAGTGCCAAAATGCAAGGATGGGGAAATGATGACAGCCTTCCTGAGATGATGGCTTACAGTGGCTCGGTCCCATTGTGGGGGAAAAAGAGAGAAAACAAAACATAACAATAGGTAGAAGGCCTTGAAAAGCTTTAGAGAATAAGAGCCCTGCTCTCAACCACTCACAGCAAAACAATCACAAATGCAGAATGAGAAAAAGACCAAATTATGAAGTACTATTTGCTTTTTATCACTGTTCCCAAAGTAAATGTTTATCTTTATCCATATACAAATTTGAGATGCCTGCACAGATTTTAAAGTCCAATATATCCAACACTAGTCGTCATCTAAAGCTTTAGCCAAACACGTAGGCAGAAAACCAAAATGGATGCAGAAAAAGAGAAAGGGAAAAATGGAAGAGAAAACCTTTCTGATATTTCTGTGAACTTGATTATATATCAGAAAAAGAAACAGCAGGAGTAGTGCTGATTTATTTTCACTCCGATGATAGTACAAGAGGAAGAAATAATACCCTGCAAAGGTCACTCTTATCCTGTTCATCTGTGACAGGCTGATAATCCGGGATCTCGGAAAACTTTCTTTAAAAATCTTCACGGACATGCTCTTATCAAAAGGATTAGGGTTTAATACATACCAGCAGATGCAACCGATTCAGGCATCTGCTAATCAGAGCAGCGTCACTCGCCGCACGCACCGGCTGGAGCTGATGACTGCGGGAAGGTTTCCCTTCTTATAGAGAAAGACCAAATCCAAGCACACATTAAATCATCTCTTGGCTATGCCTCCCAACTCACACATTCATGGCTGAGCATCCCTGTCCTGTGCACGCTCCTGCCTGCAGACGTGTTGGGGATGGCAGGACAGATGTGCTGCTCACAGCCAGCACACCCTCAGTGGTCCTCCCAGAAAGCTCCAACCCTGGGACCACCTCAAACGTGGGGTGGGAATGTCACTCTGCCTCTGGAGAGGGGAACCACAGGAGGAAGGATTTCTGGATGTAGAGGCTTTGCATTCTAAGTACTGGGAGGAACCTGCTGAAATTACTCCAGATGGGATGTCTCCTTTCCTACTTTCAGTAATCCACCCAGATTTTCCAGAGTGCACAAAACCAGCATGCTGCAGCCAGAAGCAGGAGCACAGCTCTCAGAGGTGATCCCATCTTCAGAACAGCCCATGCAACTCCTGATGTCGATGACTATGGCAAAAGTGTCACAGCCCACTGAGAACAGCCACAGTCCCCTGCAGTGAGTCTGCACAAGCCACCTGATGCTGCTACAAGGCTGGAGCTCACCAGCTCAATGCCAGCTTGGGCACGCTGCTGTAGGCCACTGCCACCCCTCTTTGTCCCCATGAGCCATCCAAGTCAGCAAAACAGCACCACTCATAGCCTTCAGGAAAGGCAGTGTGTAGCACAAAAGCTCTGGAGCAGCTGGATGATCCTACTAAAAGGTCATCAACCCTTTAGGATGGACAGCAGATGCTCCTTGGTTTCAGCAGGTGAGCTTATTTCCAATGAGCCCCTTTGTCCTACAACAAGGAGATTCAAATGCCTACAAAGCCCAAAATGCACAGACCTCAAGCAAAGAAATATAAAGAGCCCTTTGCAGCTGGGAAAGCACTGCCAGACTACTGTTCTGTGCTGCTGGACACTGAAGACTCTGGCAAAGCTGTGCAGATGCCCACAGTTAAGATGTGCTCAGACCAGCACAGAGTGAGGCCAGGAAACTTTCATTTACCTCAAATGTTGTATGTGAACATGGCAGAAGCTATGCCATCCATTTCAGCCCAAACTGAACATCTGAAAAAGCCATATCCCCCTGAGTCCTGTAATTGAGGACCCATAAAACACTCGGTCACAGAAATGCTACAGGAGGGAGGAATTCATTCTGAACCCACCAAAGCAATCTCAATCTGCTTGTACCCCTAAATTTTCTTTCTTAAAAGAAATAAATAAATTCCTGACAACAACTGGAGCTCTGTAGCATACCCAGTAGATTGCACTTCCAAAATCCTTTTGGTGTAAACTAGTCTAAGCAGCCAGACTCAAGTAGGTACCAGGAACAATGAAATCTGAGCCTGGACCAGCAAATTTACACAAACTCTTTTGAGTTCAGATTCAGTGATCTGTTTTTCAGAGCCTCACAGCCTAAACCATGAGCAGTCAGGATCTTTCTCAAATCTGGGGGAATGTGCTTCCCCTTGCTGGGTTGGAAGCTTTAATCATGGTTGGAGACCATGATTACAGCTCTGCATAAACCAAGATAAAACACCTGAACTCTCAGCTATGCATTCCTGACACAGCTATAAGTGGGGCACTACAATTAGAAATTCACAGGGAAGAGATCTCCTAGGAGCCTTCAGCATTCAGCATTTTTTGCCTTGCTTTGTTTTGCCTTCAGCACTCAATATTTTGCCTTGGTTTGCCATCGTACAGCTGAAACGGGTCAATCTTGTCCCACCACTCTGCAAGAAAATACATCCATTGCCTCTTCTCTGCTTTTATTATCCCCAAATGGTTATCAAAAGAAGTGATGGGATAATCACCAGCACTGCCAAACATTTAAATCCCTTTTGAATTCCAGTCATTACAAGATATTATTTCACAGTATGCTTGAAACTTAATGAAAACGTATCACTGATTTTTTAATTTAATTATCTTTATATTTTACTGTACCTCACGTTTAGAATGAGCCTCTTTTCCTTCAAGACAATGCTCACTTTGGCCCAAAGGGTGGGACAGTGACAGATGTCTAGTACTGGGGGCAATGACACAGAGGCAGGGACACAGGCATGAGTCCTTAGATATCTTGCCTAACTCTGCCTTCATGCTCTCCACTTGTTTGCACAACCAGATCACCCACAGGCCTTCAACCCAGACCGAGGTTCCACATTGCCACGTGCCATACACATGGGGAGTAAGAGGCAAATCACACTGAAGAGGCTGCCAAGCTACGAGGACAGAAGAGATTTTGAGAGGAAGGAGAGGGGAAACACTACATTCAAGGTCATTTAGCACAGCAGTGAAAACAAGGACCCCCAAGTTCCTTCCGAGTTCCCTCTGGATCAAGGTGCCTCCAAGAGCTGTGCACATGGAGGTTTCACCTTGACCATGGTGCACGGTCAAACAAGATTTTTTTGCTACTTAAATACTTGGCGAATATTGGCCAGAGAGCATTTGCTTTCAGAAAAACCTTAAATACCATCAGACCAGGTACATCTTATTACCTGGTACACCTCCCACAAAGTGCTATTTTGCCAAACAGACATTCTGTTGGAAATTCAGGATAAAACTCAAGAGTTTTGGAAGGTAGGAGTCCAATTCCAGACAAAGCAATCATCATTCAATACATAATTCACAGCAGGGACAAAAAATCCTGAGCTTACGTGTGCTGCTATTTCCAGTATTTCATTTTCACATTCTCTGCTGGAAGCCCTTTCTCCAGAGTCACAAAGTTTTCTTGTTTTTCAAAAAATGCAAACATTTGTTTTATGGGCTGAAATTTGGCTTGTTTGGTTTGGGGTGTTTTTTTTTGGTTAAGGTATTGCTGCACTGATCTCTTATGCAAGGATTTAAGCAGAACAGGTAAAAATTGGGGAAAATACCCTTTAATACATGAGTCAGATGATCACAGCATTTACCAGGCCTCTACTTAGGGGGTTCATACAATTTATAACTTTCTCCTGCTCTCACCCATAGAAATTATGCACCTAATATCTTACTAATGCCTCCTTTTACTAATGAAAGATACAGTGGGTTCTCTGCCTCTGAACTTTCCAATGAGTTACTGCAATTTAGAAGGTGTGATATGTACACAGAAGCACATTGCAGCTACACAAGAGGAGCTCTGTACTTTACTCATCACATTAGTACTTCCAAACTGCACCAAACGGGAGGAAAATATGAATTAGATTTTTTTCATAAGGCAGCTGTAGTTCTTCCAATAACACCTGAGGCAAGTTAAACCTCATATGCCACTACAGCCAGGGCAATTTTGAGATCATGTTGGTCATCTTGTACCATTTCAATTGACTGTACCAGAGGGCTAGAACTGGTCATGCTGGTGTGAAGGTCATGCTGATCCTTTCTAAAACTTCAGTTCTAGCTTAATTCTTTAAATATAGTCTCTCCTACACCACCTCACATGACAGAAAATGTCCTTAGATGCTGCTCTGTTGAGGCTAAAGATGACGATTTAGTCTTGTAATTTTCTGTCCTTTCAGGTATGTGCAATTCTGAAAGGAAAAAACTTGCATTTAATCACTTCTGACTGCTCCTGTGATTCAGAGAGACTTTTGCTTGCATGACATGGACTCAGCTGCCTAGAATTAGGCAGGACCAGGAGGTGCCAGGAGGGCACTGCTGACCACAGGTGTCCAAGCCCTGCCTTCTATTAAAGGTGGTCAGCTCATGGCAGTGTCCTTGTCCCCTTCTGAGCACACAGAAATGTTTCCAGAGTGACACCCAGGAAAGCACTGCAGGGATGGTGCAGAGATTCACTCACCCACATCCCCCACAGCAAGGGCTAAGGGATGCTCTCTGTGGTTAATGTTGGCCATCTTTCCTGGGAAACATTACATCCCTCTGTGTCAGAGGCACCCCCTGATGCAGTGTGTGCCTTTGCAATCTTGAACTCGTACCAAGGATCAAAAGAGCTTCCCTTTGTGTGAACTTATGCCAATGGGCAGTATATATTAAATAAACTGCTCGTCATTGCCCTGCTATCCCTCCTGCTCCAGTGAGAGAGGACTGTGCTACGATTTATCTTACTTTGCTTTAAAAGTGTCTTGAAGATAATATAAAAAAGAAATGCAACGATAAAATTTATCCTATTCCAGAATAGGAGTATCCCCAAGGGCAAGGTATTCCTATAAAATTATTATAATGCTTTAAAAGTGTAAGCACAACTGAAAACGTCTTCTCTGAAAACAAGTCATAGCTCTTTTTTCCTATCTGCAGCCATTATCCTGATAAATTTGGGAAGGTCAGCTAAGGTGTAATCCAATAAATGTGCTGATGTTCTGAGTAAGTACCTTACAATTTGCAGCCTAATCTATTATCCTACTATAAGACCATCAAATGACTCACCAGTTTTAATACTTAGTACAGATCAAACAAAGGAAAATATCAAAGCTTTACGTTCCAGTTCCACCTTTCAAGGACTTGTTTGAGTACTCTTTAATTATGGCAGATGATATATCCAACTCTGGCATTTTCTTTCTCTAACAGCTCTAGTTAGAAGTTGCTGTAGCAGTACACAGGACATCAATATGTTAACCAAGACATGTTGAAAAGTCAGACAGACTGAAGAAATCAAGTTGGGATTTGATCCCAGAGATGGAGTTTAGCTTCTTCTGCCCGTCAGATCACACAGTGGGTAGTCACCTGTGAGTCTCCCCATCCAGGTGCTCCTGGGTGCAGGTGACAAGTCTGCAGAGCTCCCACCCCAGTTGTGGAAGAATGCCACGGGAACAAGCACATGCATGAATGGTAATGAGCACATTGTCTTGGCGGGTAATGAACTTCAGAAGTCAGATCAAGCCCCAAACTTAGGCCATGACTTCAAATCCTCCAGAAACTCAAATACACCTGCAGAAGTTCACATTTGAATGCTGTGATTTTTAATTTATTTTTTTTTAATGGTAAAGGCATAAAATTAAAATGTAAAAACAACCTATTCACAGAACACCAGATCCCCAAGGAAGAAGCATCAGGAAACAGTCAGCAGCACTGTCAGCAAACTGCAGATGCTCTGTGAAATGGGTACAGAAGTTACATGTCCCCACCAAGACGTCAGAGCTGACTGTGGGTGTTTCCAAGGAAAATGGGGAGCACAAATCTCTTTCACCCAACTCTAGCAGCATTTTGAGTCTAAAAGCACTCCCCAGTAACAGTGTGCACTGGTGTGTGTTTGGCCTGTGCAAACAAATTGAACATGGGATATTCACCACAGAGCCTCTGCAGAACTCCTCTCATTTATCGCAACAAAACCCACTGGGAAAAGAGCTGAATTGTATCTGGTCTACAGTGTTGGTCTTTTTGACTGACTAACCCAAATTAGACTATTTTTCAAGGACAAATCTGTAAGTTTATGCAATAACTGTGCACATGCCACTAAAACGAAAGATGGGTTTATAGGGAGGTCCCTGCAGAAAGGATGGAAACCCAGAGCCTGTGTGTGCAGTGGGACACTTTCAAATGAGCACAAATCTGATTTTGCTCTGCTTTTGTTCCATTTGCAGAATGGAACAAGAAGATCCAACCACTATTTTAGTTCTGCTCCAAAGGTATCACCTCTCACTTACTTAAAAGAAATGGAGCAATGAAAGCAACCAAAAAAGACAAACCAAAGAGAAGGCTTGTATGGATAGTGGGTGTGCACCCATCACTCACCTATCCCTTTGATAGTTCTGACTTTTGGGGCTTTACTAAGAGAAATACAGCACACATATATCTGTATACAACCTACAGACCCATATGAATATAAGAAACGAGACCAGTCACGAGACTAGGAAGGAAAGACAAGGCTCAAACATCTAGGATGATTTTATGAGATCTCAAGAATTGCCCTTTTAAAAGTGCCACCGGGGTGTCACCACTTCCTCTGATAAATAGATGACATCTCACCAGAACTTAAATAGCTCCACTCAAGCACTACCTAGATGAGTGACAAAAATTAGCCAAGTCGCTGTCACCCCTGCAGTCCTCGTCTAGACACAGCAGAGAAGTGCAAATTCCAGTCTGCCTTGCTGGGCTACAGCCACCCTGACAGCTGAGCTCTGATCCAAGCCGCTTCATGAGATGTGGATATCAGGATCCTTCTGGCAGCACGACAGACAAAAGTTAACAGAACAGAAAAACAGCAAGAAAATAAAAGCACAAAAGTACTTGTGAACCGAGAAGGTTTTAATTCACGAGTCATTGTTGGTTGAAAGTTGAGGCAAAAGAAATGTCATCTTTTGCAAGTATTTTTCTAACAATCTCTGTGGCAATCTGACAGTCGGGATCAGAGGCCCTTTGCTCAGAGGTGCGGCAGCTTTTGAGCCGGTGCCCCCTCAGAGCAGCTGCACCCTTCTCCCCATTGACAGCCACATCTGGATGCTATCAGGAGGAACTGGCAGCATTCTCGCAGCAAATACCGAGCACTTAGCAAATTGACTCCAGAACTGGATGCTGGCCCCCTTCCCACTCTGTGTTTACGCAACGTGCCACTAACCTGTTGAGTGCGAGGTTTGTATGGAGAGCTGCTCTCTAGGTCGGCCAGGATGCTGGTCAGAGAGTCAATTTCTGCATCTAAACTGGTCCGCCTCTCCTCGAGTGTCTTGCCACCAGGATTCACCTAAAAGAAGAAAGAAAAGCTCCAGTTATTGAAACTACTTGGCCTGGCACATGGTTTTTTACTGCCCTCGTGGTGCTGCACCCATGCCCAGCAAGAACTCTTGGGCTGCAGGGACAAACATGCTGAAATCCTACAGCTCCCTCCAGAACCAACAGCAAGCTTCCATCTCACAGGAATTTAGGCTGCTTTGGGGCTTTTCTTCACATATTTGCCACAAGTGTCCCATTGTGTAAAACTGACTTGGAGGAGTAGCAAAAGATTGGCAATCTGCTGCCAAGCTGAAGAGGCAGAATAATCTCCACACCATAAGATGGAGAAGGTGTGTTACAGAAGGATTCCTGTCTGCAAAGGCAAAGCTGGGGACAGGCTTGGAGCACCTGGATCCTGGGAGCATCTCTTCTTCCATATTCTTATCTCAGGCAAAGCACAAACAGAACAGAGCGACAAGCTACAGTAATTGGCCAGGTGCACCTATTCTTATTTTAAATCAATTCTTGGTAGGTGCACCTGTCTGATTCAACACTTCTACAAAAATTCCATCTGCAAAATGAGTTCCTTCAAGGAGGAGTGAAAAAATTCAATCCATTTCTAGCAGATTAGAGGTGAAAGGGGTGATTTGCAACAAGCAGTCACAAAATAACATAAGTAAGGTCCTTGTCAAAAGGCTTTTATGCAGGAAAGCCCATGCCCAGAGCAAATGCCAACATGAAGCCAAGGACCCTAATTCAATACATTTTGCATTCTTGCTGCCTTCAAAACAGCCCAGTCCCATTTGTACCCAGGCTGGTAGGGACGTTCACTTGGAAGGGAAGAGATGTGAATTTTCACCATCACCACCCACCTCAATAAGTAAAACCCGGAACTCAGAGCACATGTGTAGCGTTCAAGCCACTATTTAAGGGCAGCACTGCAATCCCTGCTAGAGTAAGTATTTTTAAAGAGGACTCATTCACATGCTTTGTTTTTGATGAACCAACCTAGTCCAAAACTCCTGGGAAGGACCTTTGTGCTGTATAGTCCAACCCAACAGCAGGACCTCTCAACTGAGCACAAAGTCAGGTAAAGGCTAGGAAACACTCTCCTCAATGTTTTCAGTGCTTTGGGAATTAGGAATAGCTCCACTAGGAATGGGAAATTTAATAAAACCAGCTGAGGATCCCTGCCATGGACAAAGTAGGTGCCAGGGATGAGCCCCACTGAGCCAGGCCACCATCAGGGCAAGCACAGAAACCAAACTTCTTGAGTCAAGTGAAATATTACACTGAAAGTCTTTTCTCAACCTGAGTTATTTTTCTTCTATTCTTCCACATCTTACTTATCTGCAAATCCCCTGGACAGGACAGAGTCTTTCTGTGTACGTGCAACTACAGAGTTCAGTGCAGAGGAGCTCATTCAGAGCTTGACAATGTCAATAATACAAATACTAAAGAATTACCTGACAACTCACGTAATTTCAACTGCAGAAGCTGTTCAGACCACACCAGCACCTTCCCACAGACAATCCAGCTCTGTTTGCCTTCACTCTCACCAAGTTACTTCAATTTTCCAAGCCAAAAATTTGCCTTTTCCTTTGGCTCACTGGCTGCTCCAGATAGCTTTTATTTAAATTTCATTTTAGGACCAGTCGATCATTACCTGTTTTAAAGAACTCCCCAGTCACCAGTCTGACACATAAATGGCAAGTTGGTCAAAGAGAGACAGGATATGCAAAGTAGGCAGCCTCTAATTTGCCAAACTTATACGTTCTGAGCCATCCATTAGTTCTTAATGATTATTAAATCTTACTGGATTACAATATATTTGGCTTGACTAACAAGAAAATGGAAGCTCCAGTATGGCTTATGCAAGAGCACACCATTTAAAAGCCTGAGAGTTAGGTTAGAAAATACAAACTTAACTCTTCTTGCCTATTTTTATTATAGAGCCAAAACCTTTCTATCTAAACCCTTGTTAAAAAAAATAAATATTTTTCACGGGAATTAGCCCAGACCATTACTCCTGGCTAACTGCAGGCACCTGGTTTTTTAAATCTGCAGATGTACAACTTCTTTTCCATTTCATGGCTCTTGTTTGGTTTTTCTCCATCTTCCAGTTCTTGGCCTGTAACTGCCACAGGTTTCTCAGACAGAAAATCTGTGATTGCTCCACTCCAGAGAGTTTTGAAGCTAAGCAGCCAAAAGTCAGCCTGGAAAGGAGAGGGGAGATGCAAAGGGCATCCAAGGCTCTAACATGTGAGGTGATAAATCAAGCCAATGGCAGACCCAGGAATAACACTGGAGACCACACAGGACCTGCTTGGTACCCTGACCCTGGAGAGAAGGGATGGTGGCAGATGAGAAGATCAGCCAATTTCATTTCTGCTTCTTAGCATTTCTGGGCCATATTATTCCCAGGTTCTCATGCCCCAGAACAATTATGCAATAGCTGACTAGCAAATGCTGCAGAACAAGTTATAAGGTTGTAAAAGTTAAATGTCCTTAGGAAACCTAGAAAAATAAACTAAAACAGCATAGAAGCATCTCTATTGATTCTGGGCTCCGATTTATTTATTCAATTAAAACATAATCAACATAGATTAAGAGCCCAACTCTACAAATGCAGGAACATAATGCAGTGCAATAATGCCAACGAATGACACTATCAATGTGTGCCAGGGCCTACTGGGGCAGAAATGGACTTTAAAGACATTTAAGAACTGGTAATCCTCACAAAGACAGGTTTCTGCTTGCTTTTTCTTCCCCATTCCCCACAAACCTTGAATTTTCTCTCTCCCCACAGTGCTCCATGTCGAACTGAAAAGATTTGCTGCATGGGCAACCTGGAGCATTTGCAACACCAACTCCAGCAAGAGAGGGTTAAGTTATTCCTCTTCCCATGCTCTTTGTCATGACGTTGCTGTAAAAGTTTTATGATATTGTTCTGGAACAAAACCCGAGCGCCAGGTCCCAAGGCACAACAGGTTCGCACAGACTCTGCTCCGCTGGTTAAGCTCAGAGCCCTGCAGATACAAACACCGGAACCAGAGGGAACTGCTGATTCTATTTCTGTCTGGATTTATGGCATTGTTGCAGACATGTCGCTTGTGCACCCCCTCTTCCAGCCAGCAGAGTATGGAAAAATGGGTTTAAAAAGAAAAAGGATGCTATCTTTGGCTCAGCGAACGTGAGTTCGACAAAAAGCAAACGTAAGCCAACCCAGTCCAACAAATTACTCATGCCAGAGACTATCCACTCACGTGAACTTCTGCAACGCCTACACTCCTATCCCCTGGCTCAGTCTCTGCTGTGAGTCAAAAGAGAGAAAAACAGCAGAGAGCTCCACTGCTTGGTTTGTTTGTCTGCCCCTGAATTCCGGGTGTGCAGCTCAGAGCAGCTCTGATGGTAATCCACTCCCGAGCCCCATCAACCCACTCTGCTCTGAGGAAAATTTGCTTTACTTTTGCTAATTCTACAACCCAACAGCAGTCAGTGCCACAGGTCCCCCTACATCACCCCAAGGAACAGTCATTAGAGAACATGCAGTGCAGAGGTCAATGCAGGGTCTCAAATTTTGCCTCACTGCGCTAAAAGGGTTGTAAAACTATTCACCAAGCTAAAAGACATGAAAAGCACAATGATTTCCCTAGATGTCACCTCTTCCCACAACCCTAGATCACCTACTCTTATCATATTTTGCAGCTTTCAGCAGAGGAACAAGAATGTCTCTCATTTAACCAAGCCAACTCCCTGCAGTGGGCTCAGAGAGAAGAATCTGGCCCCCAGATGTCCTTCATAGCTCCTGCTCCAAATTCCTTTCTCTACCCAGGCCCAGGCTCTTTTATTCTGTTTTCCCCTCTCTCCATGCCCTGTTTGCTGCCCTGCAGGGCTGTAGCTCAACCCCTAGGATGAGATGCAATGTGGGCTGCCAGGTTGGCCTCTGAGCTAAACTGCTCACGCCAAGCAGTGCTGCTGTGTTGGGGAAACATGGAGAGTGGCTTTGCAGCAGCAACCTGCTGACATGGGTGCCAGGCTACAAGTAACTCCAGAGCCCCAGTATTTATTTTCTACCAACACAAGGCAAACTCCTGAATACTTTGGGAGCATCAGGACTTCCCTCACTGCAGTGCAGTTTTCCAGCATCAATATCCACCATCTCTCCATCCACCTCAAAACTCTTGTCTAACAGAGGTTGAGCTCAGCACATTTGCACATTTCCTGAGTGCTGTGGCCAGCTCATCCTCTGAACTGTGTGCCAGGAACGTGAGCTGTCATCCGTGGGAAATGCAGTGCTGGTTTATCTGTGCAGACACGTCCAAGACAGCAGAGCTGCAGCTGAACACACAACCTTTCTTGTAGCATCAGCTCACTCCACACGCCGTGCTATCACAGGTCACTGATAACCTCCTAACTCACAAGTGAAAGACTGGAGATGAACACCATGGATATTAGAGAAAGTCACAGCTAATGACTCAAAACAAAGCTGGGGGCCCACAGCGCCTTCTGCTCCTGGTACGTTGGTTTAACTGAGAGCCTGAGGTGTTTGGGAGCTCTCTTTGAGCTGTAACACATCAACACTTTTTGCGTTTACACATCCAAGAACAGGGAAGATCAGAAAAGCCTTCTGGGGCAAGGACGGACAAAAGTAACAAGAGGAGCAAGTGGAATTTCGGCAAATCAGGAGATGTGAGCAAGTAGATAGTACACAAGGACTTCTCCCCTGAAATACTTTATTGTCTTTTCCTCCATTAAAAGCCAGTGAGCCACAGATGAGGTGGTAGAGCTGATAAATTCAGTGCCCACTGCCTGCTTCCACCAGGCTGCACCCATGGCAGTCACCCACAATGCTCTGCAGGCTGTTGTAATCCTGGGATAGGCATGGAGGTGGTGGGAATAGCAAATAAAACAGGAGTGAGCCTCTCCTTATGCTCCATGGCCTTGGGTCCTGGGCTTAGATGCAGACAGAGCAAGAAGGATGCGGTTTTTATTTCCCATTTTAGCTGGGGACAGGTGAGGGACAAAAAAGTGTTAGATGTCAATAGTATCCACTGTACTGACAAGAAGAGACTGTGAGAAATGTTAACCAGGAAGAAGAAAGGAAGTGATTCAGTCTTGATATACTTCAGGCTGAGAGTTGTGTTTAGTTTATCCTTTTTTTTCTCTTTCTTAGCACTTTTTTCTAACAATGTCACTGCCAGAGGCAAGGTCCTTTTCAGACACACACCCTGCTACCTCGTCTCTTATTCATTCTTCTTTCCAAGGTCACAAAAGCCATTTAAAGCCCCAAAAGACACTGCAGTGGCAAAAAAGATGCATACTGAAGGGCATCTATCAGGAATATGAAGCACCCTTAAGAGTTGCAGTGTCTATTCCCCCCTAAGCCTACAGACAAGTGCCAACATTTTCTTTCAAATTCCCTAATGTAAATTTAAACAGTCCCAAGAGGCTGCCCCCCCACGCACGCACATGGAGACAAGAGCTGACTGCAGCATTCAGGGCAAGGGGGATCTGAGATGCTTGATTGATGCCTAATCTCCGTTCCAGGCACCAAGGAGGGCTGCAAAAGAAGTCGTGCCCTTTAAAAACAGAAAGATTGAGTCTTTTGAAACAAATCTGAAATGATGGAAGATTTCAGCAGATGTGACCACAGTGATTTCACCAGATGTGATTGTATCAAGGATCTAATAGAAAAGAACTTCCCTGCTGTTCCATCAAGCTGAAGCCAGGCCTGAAATATCCTTTCTAGTCTTTTGATGACATCAAGGATAAAAGCCAAAGGGAAGTTAGGTTTTGATTTATTTTTTCCCCTCTCTCTCTCGTTTTTTTCAGGCACAGAATAGTTTTACCTGGTTTGTGTTGCTAGATATTAGCAGGACCAAAAGAAAGCACTTCAAAAGTTTAAAGAGGGCTGTTCAAAGGCACCATTTGGTGCCTTTCAGATGCCACTGTCATTTAACTGAGCAATGTTTCTTTGACTCTGGCCACTTTTGAAGATTACAGAGGCAGGAAGGACCTACCTAGAAAAGGGCTTATATGGTCCCAAAAAGGGCCAAAGAATGTGCCAAATATCTTCCCTTGGCAAGGTTCACACCAGCAGCTGTGCCACAACAAACTGCAAGAGGCACAGCGGGGTAAAGGGAGCTGCCCTCAGCTACAGCAACTAGTCTGGGGTAGCCACAGTCCCACATCCAATTTCTCCTCCCATGGAAAACACAAATAGCACTGGGTATCCAGTTCTGAAGCAACAAGGTGTGGTAAAGAACTGCACGGGGGAAACAAACAAGCACATGAAGGAAAGTTATTTGTTAAGCATTGCTAGCAGACACCTTGCAAAACCTTAACAAGTGATTTACAAACTCACTGTGGTGTAAGAAGCTTATGAAAAGGACAAATAATAAAAACACATTTTTAAAAAGAAAAAATACAGAGAAAGGAGATAACAAGAAAGCATGAAACTGTGAGGCATCAGTCTCAAAACAAAGGAAAGGGGGTAGGTGTTTTGTCACACAACATGCCGCTAAGCTGCAGAGCTATTTCTGCTGCAAGACACTGTGGTTGCTATGAGTTTACATGGATTTCAAAAGCAGCAGGAGAAACACATGGAAGAAAATTCCAAGATACATAATAAACATAAAATGTCCCTTTTACATTTTTCTCTCGTCACTAGTGATTGACTTGGCTCTAGAGACATTCACATGAAGTCTCCACTTGGTGGACTTGTGCTTTCTGTCCACCTGCTGACACCTGCCAGGAGTCACAGTTTGCTGGTGGATACATTCCAGTCTCTGCAGGTAAATAACTGACCACAGCCCTAGGTGCCAGGGTTTGGCCCAACACCTGGAAACCCATTTCTTCCTTTTCTTTAGCAGAAATTACAGCCAACTGCACTCAGTCTCCTGGGATGCACAGATAAAAGAAAGCAACGACTCTGTTGCAGTTTTAAATCTGTATGATAATAAAGATTAATATTTCCCTAGAGATTAGTGTGACAGACACTGTTCACACACAATACCTAGGAAACATCCTTGTCCTAAGGAGCTTATTGACAATTGGTTACCAGCCCTGGGAAGGGAATGCAGGTAGAGGGGTGGGAGCGAGGTGCTGAAACTCAGAGATACAACCAAGATCCATCCTCCAGGCCACCAGATGAAGACACTGGGTCAAGCCAGCTCCTTAGAGGACATTTCATTCTCTGTATTTGCCATCTGAGACCTGACAAAACATGCCAGAAGACAACAAACCCCTGCCCAAGCCATCCAAACTCCAGCTGCAATTCTGTTGCAGGACAGCCCTGATTTCACATGACATGGCTGGGTCTGAGCCACTGCCGTGGCTAGCAACTGGACTGTGGGCCAGAGGGCCCATGGCCATCTTCCATCACTGTTTAATAAGCTCTTGCTCTCTGCTTATCCTGAGCAGGGCCCCAGTCCCAACACCAGCACACTGGTGGGGACAGGATGAGCAGTAGAGTAATCCAGGATTCCCTTTCTTTCCCTGCAGCTCGTGCCCCTAACACCAGTGGGAGGATTTTGCCACAAATGCCTGTGGACAGCCCTGAATTCTCAAGAGGATTTGGCCATGAATGAGCAGAGATTAAAAAAAAAGGATGGAAGGGCATCACAAAAGTTTAGCCAGCATGGCTTTGGGATACACTCTGCTGGAGCCCTGGATCAAACGCCAGGAGTGGATGACTGGTTGATTTGATGGGACATGGGCAATAGACCACAAGAAAATCTGCAATATTCCCTGTCCCTCTGCCACCCCTGAGGACAACAGAAGGCAACTGCAACAGGAATAAAGAAGATGCAGCAAACAGCACTCAAGAAATCCTCCTTGCAGCCCAAGAGTGTGCTTGTAGGTGCCTTGAAAGTGGAGATGCCAACACAGAGGTCCTGTGGTGTCTGGTCCCCTCAGCCCCATCTGCTCTTCCTCATGATGGCATTACCCAGCTCCCTGCTACATCACAGGCTGACACAGAATCACACTTTTGTGGGTTTCTCACCGATTTGTTTTTTTCATGGAAGGAAGTCCTGGAAATGTTAAGGTTGGCTAAATGGGGCTTTTAAAAGTGTAGTGCTTCTCTGGGCCTCTACACCAAAAACCAGCAAAACAACAAATGCCCCTCATCTGACCAGAGCATCTTCACGCTGTGGGCCAGAGAATATGTGGGGAAAGGCACCACCATCCTCAGCACATGAAAGCAACAGGATGGATTTGATAAGGAGCAGTCAGGGATTGAAGAGAGAGGAGGAGTCCCACGAGCCAACATCTGCCAGAGCAGCAGACCCAACAGTCCTGAGAGTTTACTTAACATGTCTGATCAAAAGCTTTGGGAGCCTTGTCTGTGTTAAGTGCTACCAGATGCAAAATCAGCAGCAAGATGAGAAGTGTATTAATAAACTACGGAGGCACATAAAGTTATTTGAAAACTGAATGGGGAAGGTGGGGAGAGAAGGGGGAGAATAAAACCAGTTTATTTTTCCATTACGGCAATTTAATATTCTCCGGGTGGAGTTACAATTACTTGTCCTTGGGAATTAAATTGAATTTGTGAAACATTCCTGTTCATCAGCAGAATATACAATAAGGACTGAGATATATATTTTTTTTCTTTACACTTTGGGCAGGACAGCACCACTTGTCTGTCCACAGGGCAGGAACAGCTGGCCATGAAGTCTTTTTGACCCAGCATGACTTTCACTGACTTTAACTAACTTTCAAGCAGTAGGGAATATATCCCTTTTCTTTTAATTAATGCAATTACATTAGGACTCATTATTAACAATTATAGTGACTGTTAAAAGTTTCCTCTTTCTTTGCCCACTCCTCCACCAACTTAAAATCTGCTCCAATATCGCCACAAATTAATGTTTAATTAGCCATCAAGCAGAGCTGATGTTCCCTACACAGTATTGCTGCATACAGAAAAACTGAGAAATAGGAGAACATAGCAGATATTTCATCATCTGCCTCCAAGGGGAACCATATCTAAACAGCAGCCAATTACCCCAATACAGCTGCAAAGTTTAATCAATGCAGAAACCAAATAGCTCATTAAGTGTCCACTGCAATAATGGAAGAACTTCCCACTGACTCATATAACATGAATGTTACATTTTTAAAAGAACCATTGGTGATGTGAAAGAGCAGAGACTCCCTTCATCTTCACATCCTGGCCAAGTCGTGATCTTCATCCTTCCTTTTCTGGCATGAGAAAAGAGGCGAGGGGAGGATGCCTCGGACAGCGCGGGATGTGTCTGACAAGCCACGAATTACACACCCCTGTGCACGAGGCCATCCATCCCACCCAGCCCCACGACTCTGGATTCATATCCCAGAGGGGAAAATCAAACACCATCTCCTGCCAGGCGCAAGGAAAGCACAGAGCTGAAGGTGATTTTACTTCTTTCAACGCTTGTGGTGAGTCTGGCACTGACATACTGTGTCCAGTTTGGGAGGCAGCTGTTTAAGAAATTGAGACACCCCAAAAAAGCAGAAAATAGCTGAAATGGAGATACATAGAGAACTCACTTGGTTTCACCTACTAAGGAGATTGAATAGCTCAATAGCAATATTTAAACATTTTCACAGAATGAGAATGCCAGATACCACAAGACTGTCCAATCTAGCAAAACAGAAAAACACACAGCAGTCGGGAAGCCAAAGCTAGGGAAATTCCATTTAGAAATAACAGAGATACTCATTTATGTCTAATACTGCAGGCAATTAAATGTTAAAACAAACTTCCAAGATTTCTCCACCTCCTGATGTCTGTGGATCGAGGCTGGATGCCTTTGGTCTCCCTGGGTGACCAGGCAAAGCTTTATGATCTGTGATAGGCAGAAGGGCACAGCTGACAATTTAATGGCTCTGCCTGGCCCCCACCTCCACAGAGGTGAGAAAGAAACAGCTCTGCCAGTCCATAAAGATCTATTGACATCACTTTGTGTTTGCACCACTTTAACTGGAAATTAAATTTACATGAACAAACTCTATCCCACACAAGACTGCATATTGTGACAGTTAAATAAAGAGCTTTTTAAAAGGCACACGTCTCCGGCAATTTAAATCAAAAAAGATAGGTTTTGTTAAAGCTACCAATTTCAGAAAATTAAGGTTGACTAAAACTGTTTTTAAAAACTCCTTTTGGAACTTAATCACATATTGGAAACCCATATGCAGCTGTTTGTGTCACCTGCAAAAAGACTGTATAAAACATAAGCATATGCTTAATTTTACACGTGTGCTTAAGTTCTATGAACTTTAATGAAGTTTAAGCACACAGCCAAGCTTCTCTGAATTTGAGAAAGCATTCCTGAGCATGGGCTGTGAAGCTATTAAGAAATCACCAGTGAGAAAAAAGTAAAATTAAAACTGGCTGGTCAATTTTCGCAGCCTGAGTAAGCACTAGGTCCCGAAATTAAGCATATAACATATTTCTGAGTTTGCTTGTTTTTCTGTAATGGGAACAAGTGAGTGCCAAAATGTTTGCAAGGATTCCCAGTGTACCTGGCAAAATGTCAGCAAAATGGATGTATAAAAATACATGAAAGTCAACGGCTTGGGTTTGGCTTCTGAGGAAATGAATCACGTTAAAAATCTACTATATATCTCACAGCTGAGAAGATGGAAATCTGGACTCTGCCTCAGTCTACACACTTTTGGGGTGGTCAATGGCTGCAGTTCATGGGGCAGGCAGGCCTCAGCTGGGAAAACCCCACAGTCTGATTCACTGAAGAAGGTTCGTGCCTTCAAGAAATCTGCAATCTCATTTTCCAAACCATTAGGCCCACTTCTACATTCCCTTCAAGGCTGCCAGATGTGTGTCTGGTATTGGATTTGGCTGAGTGACCATGGGTTTTTATTTCTTTTTAACAGAAACTGCCTTGTTTGGACACCTTACATTCTACACATCTCCTAAGTGGGAACCTCAGCTGAAGAAAAGGGACTTGAATCACACAAAAAACTGAACAATGGATAATTTCTGCTGCCCTAAAACGGAATCCACAATGTGTAGATCCCTCCTGGGTGAGCTCCAAAATTTAATTTGATACTGTCCACATGCAGATAAATTAATGTAAAGTGCTGTCTTCCAATTAGAAATCATGCATCAGAAAAGGTGGTGCTACAAGTACACATTAGACCTCAGAAAAACAACTTTTAACTGTACTTCTGCTTGGAGCCAACACAGCACAGAAGCCAAACTTCTGCATTGAAAGTGTGTTCCTTAGGTAAGTGTCTTTACAAGGCTCACCTGACCTGAGAGCTGAGCACGCGCTGCTCCCTGAGGACAGCCCTACCACAGCCCTGGGACACCGGGCATCTGCAGACCTCAGCAGTGGCATCCTTTAGGAACACAGAGAGGGGGCTGCAGGGCTGAACTGGAGGAATTTGCAGAGCCAGACACAGGGGGAGGAAGGAGCAAGCAACTTAGGAGCTGCAGAGGAAGGGCAGACCTTTAATGTGACAAGACGTGAGACAGTTTCCATGGCAAAAGAGAAATGTGGAGATGGAGGGGGAAGGAGCTGTGCCTCAGGACTGTTGAATGAAAGGAGTTTGTAAAGCACTTTTGTCACTTCCTGGCTTCAGCAACACTTGGGAGTTGCTACAGCTTTTTCCAACATTTATATTTTACTTCTCTCATCATTAAAACCATCACATGATGCTTTCCAGATGCTCTTCCTTACCTGTTGTGTGTTAAAGCTAATCAACATCTTGCATTTTAATCAGCAAATTAAACTGAAAAATACAATTGTGGAGAATGGTCCTTCAAAGATGGAGTTTCACGGTAGCAGACACTTAAAATCATGCCTGGAACAAATTCCTTCAGCTCTGGCTGCAACATTTCTCATTGGTATTTCTACCACCTTTTAGCTTGCTCAGCCACTGTGCCACACGCTCCTCACGGAGGCAACATTTTATAACTACAAAACCACCCTTCATGGCAGCTGAAGCTGTTTTTCACCAGCTATGGAAACTGAAAAACGGAGACAGGAACCTGCACTTCAGCCACTTCCATTCTTGGAAATTAGATACCCCCACAACTTCTCCATATACACATCTCATTGCCACACGATAAAATTTGCATTAAAAATAGGCTGAAGTTTTCCCTATTCTTTGAAAAACTCCAGGGCTCTAAAATTGAATTTAGACCACAACTGGATTTCCCAATCAGTAGAGTTCTATTTCCTTTTATCTTGTTCGGCCAAAGCTCTTTTCTACACTGCACAGCTTCATAGTACTTAAAGCAACAAACCCAAGGTGGGAATCTGACTCTGCTCCGTCACGTTCCAGACTACCACCATGCCCAAGATGCATGAAAAGACTTTGACTTTCTAAACCACATCTTCCAATCCCAGCCAGCTTCACAGAAGAGGCGTAATAATTTTTCTGCTGCAGTTTTTAGCATTATTTCTTGTTACTGACAGTTTGTTTAAATCTGGCTGCTGCATTATAGTTCCTTAATGCAACATAGGCTAGCCAGGATCTACAAGACAAGAGCAACCCATCTTGCAAGACATTTTTCCTAGGGCCTGCCAATCCAACAGCAGACCTGAATAGCACTCTGATGTGAGTAAAATGGAAACAACTTCTGCATTGGTCATGTTATCACACTCTGTCCCATTACACAGCTCATCTGCTTAGACAGAATTCCCATATCTTCATTATCTTTTTGTTTTCCCCTCTTTTTTTTCCCCCTTTATTTACCTTAGATATAATGATATATTTGCTTGCATTTTGTCTGTCACCAGCCAAGCTCTGACAGAATAAAATTGCCTGCTTTTTCTGCATGCTCTCCACGCCTCCACTATTACTTTCCACATTCATGTCTACTATCCATGGGCATAATCCAGGTCACAGATCAACCTCTCTGCAGGTGCCAGCTGTGGCTGACTGCACCATTTGCAGTGTGACAGTGTCCCTCAAAGACATGTCCAAAGGCCCAAGGAGATGCTCACCAGGGTTTGCAGCCTTGGGCACAGCACTGGCCTCTGCCTGGACCCAAGCTGGCACATGTGCTGTGTCTTAACCTGGGATGGATTTACCTCAACCAGCTCTGAGCATCAGCAGCAGCATTTCTGACCTTTCTGTTTCCTTTTTAGTAGGTTCCATACACATATTTACACATGATCTGTACCAGGCTTTTGCTTTCTTCTGTTCCTTCACCTCATGACCTGCTGTAGGGCAGATTATCAAAAGCTGCCCTGTTTCACCTCTGAAAGCATCTCCCAGCCTCAGCCACAGAGCTCTCCTCCCAAAGAAGGCACAAGTGTGCAGATCCTGGCATATCCTGTGTGGTGGGTGATTGTATTAACAATAACATAACAAATACATTAAATAACACAGTAATAAGCATGATGAAAACAATGAGCACAGTTAACTGTTTGGGTCCTTGCTTACTTTGTAGTTCTTGCCGAGAGGTTCAGCTATTAAAGGCTGTGCTGCATTATAATATTGTCAAGATATTAATAGCCAGGCAGGGAGATGAATGGCAGGCTTACACTGCACAATTAAAACTTTTCCAGTTTACCCTTTCAGTAAAATTTGTGGTTTATAATAAGCATCTTTGTCTATTCTGAAGAGAGTAAGGATTGGAAAGTTACATGGATGGGAACAGAGGTTCATTAAACATTTAAAATAGAATGTGGTTTGGCATTGTAAAATAAACATGCATATAAGATGGGATGCATCAAGAGCTGCCTGAAAGGACTGCTCAGTGCTCCTTTTCTCTTGTGATCCTGAATCTACTGGTCATGCTACCCACAGAAAGGGATGAAAAAGAAGCAGGGATAAAATGTGCATGCTTGCTCCCAATAATGTGAAGATCTGCTCTACATCCACGCTCATGATTCATTTCCCATACATGTATCTATAGAGTGCAAATCTATACACACACACATATAAGAAATGTGTGTATTTTATCTCTCATGAATCTCAATATTAATATTATGTTATATGACTGATTGTTCTCACCCTAGAACCTAAAAACCCCTATTTATAGAGCAAACACTTATTGACCTGTAGAGACCCAGTGAGCATTTAAACAAATAACATGTATATTCTCTGAATGTTTAAGTCTAACTTAGGGCACAGCACGTTCCTTTTTCTCAAACACACAAAAAGGCAGGAAGACAGATAAAAAGCATTCCTGCAAAGTCAAGGTTTGAGTAAGAGGGTTAACATTAACAGGTAATTTATTTATACTGTTGGACACAGCTTCAATTTAGATAAAAGGCAGATGCTTATCACATAGATTTTAATAAATCAGGTTAGAAATCTGCAAAAAATGGATCTTGAATGACAAGCAATGCACACAGACTGTGGCTTTATTTACAGAGTTTCTGGGAGCTACTGATCCCTCCTGGAGTCAGGCAGCCCCGCCAGCAGTGAGAGCTGCCCTGTGACCCCAACATTCCTTGCCAGCAAGCACCAACAACCAGGCCAATAATCCCAATGATTAACAAAATCTAGCACTAGAGGGAGGCTGAACACATGTTCTGCTCTCTTTGGCCTTTTCAGCTTCTCCAGACAGTAAAAGGCAGGTGATTTAAAGCAAGCCCAGCACCAGCAGGCAGAGTGCAGCCTCTGAACAGACGAGCTACTTAAGGCAGCAACCCCCACTGGCAAAATTCATGTTCTTTCCTCCCCAGCTATTTGCCAAGATATGCATCCAAAATTAAGAAATTAATTAAAGAAAAAAAAAAGAAAGCCAAACAAACAAAACAATTCCTGTGTCCTGGCAGTTCCTTCAGCCAGTGAGTCAGAGCCCACAGAGGCACCGCCGCCACTCGCAGGGAGCAGAGTCAGTGAAGCACCTGGCAGCTTCTTCCCTAACAAGGATGAGGCTCTCACTTCTTGCACCTATCAACACATTCCCACCTTCTCCCAGGCGTGAGCACTAAGGAGAAGTGAGACAGGTCTCCTCGGAACAGCCTCGCCCCCAGAATGCGCTTCAGCTTTGCTCCTTCCCAGATTCCCTGGCAATAGGAATTCGAACCCTTTGGCTGATTTTTTGCACATCACAACAATACGACCAGTGAGTTCAGTAGGTCTGAAATGTGGGGATAGTTCCCCACCCATGTAGCTGCAGCCCTGCAGCCCCCTCAAGCACAGATGTTATAACAAGAACTGGTATATTAAAATTCTTTATAATTGCACTTCATGCAACTATTCAAAGTCCGATTGTTTTCTCACTTTAACCCCCAATCTAAAGCCACTTCTTGACATCTGCTTTGATATACCTCAAATTGTTCCTGTGTTCAGGCACTGATGGTGTTTAGTCATTAATTTGCAGTTATTTTACAGTAATGAGGCTCTGGGAAGTAGCAGGCAGAATTGCTCTGGGATGCAGGAGATCTTGGTCTTATTTTTAGCCTACTGATGGTCAAACTGGTGATCAAGGCAAAGCACTTTCCCTGCTCTTATCAGGAAGAAAGTGGTATTTCTTTTGCAAAGAGTTTTGTGGCCTGTCAATAAAAAACACACTGATAACAGCTGTGGAAAGAGGTGCCATCCAGCTCAACACAATCCTCTCCTTCCCATGCTGTTGCAGCATCTCAGATCCCAAAAGAAAATCAGACCCATCTGTAGATGCAGCATGTGCAGGTAATTAGTAGAGCTCTGTAAATTGATGTTTTCCCAAGGTGGCCCTTGGCAAGTTGGCAGCTGAGGGTCACATCTGCTTTGAGCCACCCAGGTCCTGCCCCAACACGAAACGCTGAGCTCTGACCCTCCCCTTTAAAGAGAAATCCAAAGCCAGTAGCAGCCATGACTCCTGGGACAGCCTTCATGAGGATGGGGCATGGGACAGGGACTGGCTTTTCACACGGCTGTGCAGTTCATCCCTGCACTGCCCTGCCTGCCAAGGAAGGAAGAAATTGCCACAGTCATGAGTGAGGGTCCCTCTCTGGGAGCAAACAGGGTACCTGAGAGGCAGCTGATGAGAGTTTTTCACTTTTGCTTTCCCTGGCCTGGGCAGATGCCTGTTTTGAAACTAGAAGGCAAAAACATAATAAAAATCTGCCTTCCTCCCTCCCAGATCTATCTATTTCCCTTTGACAAACAGTGATTTCATTTTTCTTCCCGTCCAGAATTTTTTTTTTCTTTCTCTTTTAAACTGAGCCCAGGCCAACGTGGCAAAAGGCTCTTTGCTCATGTCCTTATTTGTCAAACACACCATCACCACGCCCTCACCACCATTCTGGGAACAAGTCCTTGCCTTCCCCAGCTGCAGCTGAAGGGGAACTTCCCAACGCAACTCTCCCCCAGCCCAAATAGACTCTTTTAAAAATAAATATTGCCTTTCTTTTCCTTAAAAAAAAGGCATTCCAGTTAATAAGAAAAGAGTTTAAATTTCCTTCCCCTTTCCTCCCCACAGACCTGCTGTGAATCCAAAAATGACGGATCTACATGGGAAAACAGAAATTACAAGAAAATGCCAGATCTATCACAAAGGTATTTCATGACCCAGCCCTCCTCTAATTTCCATCAGAGCATAAGTCAAATACTAAAGTACCTTTTTGGATCTGATCCTAAGTGGCCAGTTCCACGGTCCAAATGGGGATCCAGAGATAAACAGGTCTATGAAAACTGGGTATTATTATTTTAACTGCTGCTCTTAAGCTACAGCTTAAACTGTAATAAGCTGTGCAGCTTTCAGCCCTCTGGTAACAGTAACACACAAACTGATAATAAACTAAACATTTACCCTGCTGTCCTCATCAAGTTAACACCTAGTATAAAAAGCTTTACCTGGAGCCCCACAGCGCACATACTTCATAAGCCATCATCAGCACTGCACCATCCAGAGAGAAATATCTGATGTAAAACGGCTGATTTGATGGAACAGAGGAATTTCAAACTCTGGAGTAGATCTGGAGGGTTCCCACCAGGTCCACAGGGGCCAAACCACCCCAGAGAGCAGCCTCAGGTCTGGTCAATGCTCAGGAACTGGGTCTGCTGTCCCAGCGCTTACATTTAGCCACAGGGAAACTGAGGCACAGAAATTAAACGGTCTGGCACTGGAGAGCAAAATCAGCCTCTTGGAGCCCAATACAACACGTGTTCATGAGACCCCTGATTTCAGACAACAACGTCCTCACAGCAGAAGGAACACAGTACTGTTTGTCCTTCTCCTTTAGCACAAGAACCTCTGTCCAGAGTTAAGAAAATTACAGTGTTTGATGCACAAAGGCATTGGGCAGCTTTCTCCAGCAACACCTGCCCTTTTCCTCCTCTCTTGGGCTTTACATCTTGCTTTAGCATGACTTTTGCTGCTCCTGAAAGATAAGGAGCTGATCTTGCAACACAAAACCCTGCTGGTTTCTGACTTTAGCCCTGACTTTTGCCTGCTCCTGGTCTCCTACAGAAAATGAAAGGGAAAAGGAAGGGGAATAGGTGACCAGAGAGCACAGATGAAAGGCAGGGAGCTGTGTTTGCTGCATAAGAGCACGTTTGGGGTGGTGACAGGCAGCACTGCTCAGGTACAACAGGTAGGCTCACCTTCTCTGAGCAGGATGCCATGCAAAGGAATCCTGCTCTAACCGAGCTCTTGCTAAAAGCCAACACTGAACACAGCTCCAGTCCCAGTTTCCCAAAGCCAGAGAGAAAGGGTGTGACAAATAGCAATTCCATGAGTTCAAAGTGCAGGGTGGTTCCACCAAGGGGCACATCCCCGTGACAGCCTTGAGTGGCTCAGGGACACTTTTGGAGCCATGGCAGGAGCGAGCTCCTTTCAATAAACACACAAGATCCTCTCCTTGGGTGACCTGGGAAGGGGGAAGCCTGACCCTGAGGAATCCTGTGAGGCACCACGACCCTGTCCTGCTGCCCGGGCTGCTGTGCAGGCACCATGCAGGCAGTGCCCTGGCAGGAGCCTGCTGCTCCACAGCTTCCCAGGGCGCTCTGGAAGCTCCCCTGCTCCCACGGGGGCCACTCTTCTCAGAGAGATAAAAGACAGAACAACACTTGCTGGGGAATTACTTCATTCCCCCAAGGCTGGGAAAAGCCATGCTCTGCACTTGGCAATGTCCCTGACGGCTGCAGCCTTTCCTGGCAAGGGAGAACACAATCCCTGTTAACCCCTTCCTGCTCAAAGGCTGCTTCCAACACTGAGCCCATTGCAAGAAAGGCTGAGGCTTTGCCATAGCATCTGAACATCTTGCCATGGGCAAAAGATCCCAGTAAGCCCATGAGGGAGGGAAATGTTTTGTGTTTCCCAAGGCACAAAGCAGATAAATTGACTCTAGAGTTGGTGAGAGGGTCAGGAACTAATTCAGGTCCTTTGAATCCTGTTTAATGCCTGCCTGCTGGCCTACTCTCATGTTCAAACCCACCAAGGGACACAGGACTGCCACAGTCTTCCAGGGCAATCAAGGGCAGCCCCATGTCTGTGGGTATGTGGTTACACGACTCTCAACAGCCTCAAACCTAGACCATACTCTCTTTGTTCTCACCACTTTTCACAGAAGGCTCTTCCAGATCTTTGGAGCCCTAGTGCTTAGAAAATTTCTAAACACCAGCATGGTACTTCTGGCAAGCTCAGCCTCTCCTGTTCCTGCACCTAAACCCACACACAGCTGAAATATGGGCTTATTCCCCAAGTGTAATTCAAATTTCCAGCCAGACCCACCCTCAGCCTTCCTTTTGCTCAGCTAACAAGACAAACTCTTCTGGTCTCCACTGGGAAGATCAGCTCCTAACTCCTTGATCACCTGGACTGCCTTGTCCCAGAAGTCTGAATGCATTTGTCCAGAATGTGCCTGAGCAAACAAAAATCTGGCACTCCAGGCAAACTTGCAATACTTGCACAAAAGTGTTCATATCTTTCAAAGGTGTTCAAGGTCTGTCCATATTCACTTAGGACATGCTATCATCACCTGATGCATCTTAGAAGTTGCATTTTCGTCCAGGTGGCCAACACAGAAGATCCAAGCCAGCAAAAAGAGGGTGGAAAGGGTCTCAATTACATCAGTGGAGCCTGGGCCAGGGCTTATTTGCTCCACTTAATTTTAGGCATCTAAACAAAGCACTTTTAGGATCAGATTACTGCCCTAAAGTCTCTCCACAGTCCATGGAAGGAGATGGCTATTCCAGAAAACAATTCATTCTGGGAAGGTTTCACTCCCATCCACCACCATCACAACAACATAAGGCAATTAGTCTTCTAATTCAAGCCGGATGGGAAAAATCCTTTAATAGCCCAGCAAGCTTTGAATGGAAATATTCCCTGCTTGGGAAACACAGCTTGCTAAAGCTGACTTGGTTATTCCTGACCCATGACTTTTAACCAGAACTTTGCCACCTCATTTTATTAACGTTCATTCATTTCCACAATTTCTGGATCGGCCCTGCACGAATGACAAAATTCTTGTCTTCTTACCTGCACGCTGTAAGTAATGTCATCCAGAGGGGGTGGAGGGGGGAAGGCACCTTGTGATGATGTGATGTTCCCAAGGTCATCCACAGGAGGGGGTGGGGGAGGAAGAAAGTCCCCTAGGAGAGAGAATGGGAGAATTTAGACTCAGCAGTATTTCCCCACATCGTGACATGGATGATCAGGAGGAGCTCCACAACATTTACAGCTCTGCCCATTGGTTTTGTGGCACAGGATGTAACACATTATTTAACCACTAAATGCTCAGCTTCACCCCTCACTGCTTCAGGAGGTGGCTGCACAGCTCAGTAACACTGGCAGATGGCTTGGGGGTGCTCAGATTCCACAGCAAAAGGTGCTGTGCCACAAAGCCTGAAGGCATCAACAAGCAGCTCCACAGATCCAAGCAGCATCTCCAATCTGCCACAAACTTGCACTAATGAACACCCCGTGTCTAACCTTGCAATGGATCCCATCCAGTGCACTTCCCTACCTAAACTATGCCAGCTCTTCTTGATCCCTATAAAGACAGCATCAGGTGCTGTCCAAAAGCAGGGATTCCCTGCTGCAGAAGGCACATGAAGGGCTGGAGCTGGAGCCCAGAATCTAGACCAGCCCATCTCCTGCATCCCTGCTGCTGGCAGGCAACCACACTCTTTGCATCTTCCTCCTCCTATAGGGACTTCATAGCTTCATGGAAAGAACTGCTGGGAAGATCACAGGCTCTTCTCAATGACAACAGCCAGGTGATGGGTCAGGTGCAAGCACACATGAATCCACCTCTCTTAACTCTGGATTTTTACAAGGAGGCTGATGTACAAAATTTCTAGAATTCAACTTGCTCATGTTAATCTTCCAAATGTGCTGGTGGGAAGACAAAGCAGCACATACTGGCTGTGAAGCCATTTGTCTTAGCATGAAGGTGGGAGCAGAGAGTCCTTCTTAAGAATTTAATGGGATATGGGACCACAAAGGAGAAGGAAAACAAGGACAGCATAGGCAGCATAGGCTGCAGGCAGCCGGACACCAGGCTCTGAAAGCACCTCCTAATGGTGGGAAAAGAGCATTTGCCATTAGCACTGGATTTGTCTCCAGGGAAGGCAGCTGCCTGCAATTTGGACCACTTTGGTAGGCTTTTATTTATTCTTATGAAGATTGATGCTGCAAGTAGAGCTGTTTGCTGTTGGCTCTTATGTGTGCAGCATCTGGGATGGAAGGTTTCAGATTAATAAAAGTATGATATTTCACATATATAGGAACTGTTGCTTTTGGAAGGAAATACGAGCTCCCTACTTGACCCTCCAGATCTCCATGCAGCATCACACTGCGTCCAGGCCAGAGGCCCTCAGCACCACCCCTAAATGCCAAGGAGCAGGCTCCAAACTGCTCAGGAAGGTGCTGAACCAAACCCCTGTGAGCTGCAGCCTTCTGGGCCACCTGTGCCCAGGTTTAAAGCCCCAGGCTCTGCCCAGACCAGGCACAGGCACCAGCTGGGCAGCACTGCCAGCACAGCACTTTCACACTCTCTGCCATGGGAAGTAGATGGGTCTGCAGCACTCAAAAGTTTTCTCTCCTATTTCAAATCACTCTCTGAAAGACACAAACTTCCCCTAGGACTTTCAGAGACATTATTTACCAGGAAAGTAATTTCTTCACATTTTCCCCAAAATGAGCATGGATGGGACTCAAAAAACCCCTTCTGAATCCGTAGGAAAGTATCAGCCTAAATACAGATGTTCAAAGACAGCTCAAAAACAACATGCTGAAAACTAATTTAAGACAATCATGTTGCTCCAATACATAAAATCCCATGAAACTCACTGGCTCGTGCTATTATAGAGTTCAAGATTGATTTTTAAAAAATTTATGTCCAATAATATCTGCAGTATCCTCCTCATTGCCCTATAATTAATCCAATGTTTTATTTCAAATCATGTGAAATACAATACTAAATAAAAAGAAAAGTAGAGAGATTTTGAAATCAATATCTAAGGGGTTAGTTCTAAAAAATGCTGGGATATTTGAGCACTGCTTAAACTTTTCTCCTTTGCTCTGAAAATGACCCTCCAACCAACTAAGATGATTTTGCAAACAAATTCAACTCCAGCGGACACAGACTTCTCAAGATTATGCTTCAGATGACGTTTCTCAGTTAGCTCTGGCTCCGATGCCAAAGACTGATCTTTCTGCACAGCACATTAGTCAGACACTCTTGCTTTATTATAACCCTTCAAAACACCTAAGGAAAACCAAGGTAGAGAATGTGCTGGAGGAGATGAGACAGGGAAAGGGTCAGGTTTTCTGCATAAACAGAAGTCTGCATCTAACAATGACCGTTAGCAGAAACATAAACAAAATAACATTTTTGCCCCTTTGGCAGACCCACTCCTCCTGAAAGAAAAAAAAAAAAAATCGGCAAGATTTTTCAGAAAAGGAGAAGAAAAAGAGTTCTCTCCTAGAGTTAGGAAGAAAACATTTCTTTGCAGTAGGAGACAGCTGGCTCTACCACATCCCAGCCCAGCTCTGCTGACTCCATCCTGTGTTAGATAAGCTGCTGGCTCCACTCTCCCCACAACTGGGAAGGTTTTTAGGCTGGGAAGCAGAGAGCACATGCCTGATGAACTGGGGGGACCTTGCAGATGTTTGGCCTCTTCCTGGTCCTCTGCGAACAGATGGACCTTTCTCCTTCACAGCTTTAGTTATTTATTCTGCCACTGCGCCTTCCTCTTTCCCACACAGCCACAGGACCCGACACTGCTCCCTCTGCACTCGCAGGAGAGCGTTCCCTCGGATGCAGAAGGGAAGCTGTCACTGCATTATTATTATTGGCATTGCTGGAATTCTCCCTCTGGCAGAGAGAGAATCATGCAAAGACTAAAATCTGTGTCCTCAGCAGCGTATGTTTCTAGATGATGTGGGGAAGAAACAGGTCTAGGTTTGAAGGAGCAGAAGAGGAATAGAACCTGAAAGCCAGCTTACACTCCCTTTAAGCTCAGTGTAAATACAGTGTCAGGTCCCTTTGGGACCTTCTCTCAGCCCCAGAGCTTTGCAAGTCAGATTTCACTTACTTAGAGCTGGGCAAGCCGTGGGAGGAGGCAGAAAAATCTATGTCCAGGCAGAGCCACCCACTGCTGATCACCTCCGGTGTCACAGAGCAAGGTGGGAGCCATCTGGGCAAGGGACTGTTCCTGGTCTGCAGGGATGCACCAGCAGCCACAGCAGAATGGGGCTCTGGGGTTACCAGTTAACCATGGGCTGGTGGAGGACACATCCCACCCTGAGCACTCACCCTCTCCTGACTGATTTAACCAGGCTCACTGTGAATAAAGGACAAGATGGGTAAAAGGCTCATTAGTTTGAGTATTGTTCAGCACCAAGACCAGCATTTTGGTTGACTTTCACCTGACATCAACCTGAACACTTGGTGTATTTCAGGTTGTAAGAGTGACTGCACTGAGTTCTGTCAGCAGAGAGGTACCAAGACACCTCCAAAAAGCAATTTGTACTTCAAGGCAGCTGAAGAGACTTGCCTTCCAATGGCAAGTCTCTCCATGGAGGCAGTCTGGGCCAGGCACGTTGGGAGGTAGGAAATCACACCACGACACAGCCTGCCTTCAGCTCTTACAATGAGACAACTCTACCTGTTACCATGTGTTTAAGAAGAGAAAATAAACGTTCCTTGTTGCACCAGCTACTTGTTGCCCCTTCATACAGCTGTGAAGACCATGAGCCAACCAACACAGGGGCTGTGCAGTGACACACGTGCCCAGCTCGGTTATCCCAGACACGGCAGCACAACGTGCCCTGAAACCACAGCTCTGAGCTCTTCCCTCAGCACCCGTGCAGCTCCTGCACCACAGCATCACCCGCTGCAGGCACGGGACTGCCAGCCCACCCCGAGCACAGAACACCTGTATACTGTAAATACAAGTGATTAGGCAGCAATTAGGGGAGTCCATCATGGTTTTGTTGGGAAGCAATAGCAGAGCCACAGGCAGAAGTGATGCCCCTCCCCAGCCTGGCTTCTGGTTTCGATTCAATCTGTACCATTTTAGATGCACTCTCAAGGTTCTACCCCTCTCCGCCCCAAATTTCCCCTCTTACACTTTCCAAGGAGCTTTAAAAGTTTCACTATTACACTTTTAAGTATCCAAATATAAAATTGTTCAAAGCCCTAACAGACACCTACATAAGCACAAACCTGTCAGGGTGAATAGAAATTCACAAAATTCTTGCCACTGGCTGCCTGATGCCTTCTGGGTACAAGTACGAGCTGAGAAAAACATCCTGTCTCATGCAGCAAACACTGTTCTCACTTACAGGCTAACCTTTAAAATTTTAAGTGCACTTCATTTTTTGCTGGATCAGGCTCATGTCTCAAGTCTTTGTTTTCAGGAGATATATCTGCCAGCCACTAAATGAATTGTAGCACAGTAATTGCCTCCCTGTTTGATAGACACCGTTGTTTAGACATGAAGATCTGTGGCTTTGAAACTTCTAGACTTGAAGAAGGGCTCACATGTTCATAAAAGACTCTTAGGGGGAAAAAGAGAAACACAAAAAACCAAAACACCACACTTTTCATAGAAGCAGTAAGTTAACGAAACCTATTAAACAAAAAAACTGTGCTTACACTGGTCTTCCCAGATCTCTGGCTGACATGTGAGGACTGTATGTCAGATGCTGACATATAGTCAATCTTATATTTCAATCTTCTCCTTCCAAGCAAAAATAACCCTTTCTGATTGTCATCTTGATAATTTCTGATTCTGAAGCTAGTTCAGCATCAGTTTGAATCACCCGAGAAACGCAGTTCAGCCCTGACTCAGAGACCAGACTAAGGACAGTGATGGAACGAACCCCTACGGATGTGTTTCCATTCCGATCCAGACAGACTTCGTTTGGCAAAGTACTGAGCACACAGAGGCACTGACCAGTCAAGTATTTACCTTCTACTGCAGAAAGACAAAGCTTTCTACATTGAAACAATTAAGATTTGCATCTAAACCCTAATTAATTGAGCACTAGACTAAAACCCTGTTGATGGAGGCAAGCATTAACCTGTATTCCACAGTGACCATTGCAGGAGCCTGCAGAATATCACAGTATTACTCTGTGGTCTGGGAAACTTCCTACTGCAAAGTGACACCACAGGATTCTTACAGAAAACTTCAGCTAGATGTGACCTGGTGCCTCCTAGGTGTGAATGTACATTTTACTAAGTTTCCCAAAGTGAACATTTTCTTGTAGCATCTGCACTTATACACATCACTAGGCAAGGAAAACACACAATGAAAATCTTGTTTTTGCCCCAGTCATATTGTGAGGAGCCACTGACACCATGTCAGTGCAGGGGAAACTGTTGCATGACACCAGCTCCACAACCCACCTAAATATACCACATTGGCCTGTGATTCCTAAAATAAAGCAGCTCCAACAACCCAAAGCACTGTTTAAATTACCACTCTTACCAATCACTAATCCTACCATTTGAACTACTTGTGCTAATCAGCTACTGTATTAATAAGCATGAGGAAGAAAAAAAACCCCACACTGGCTAATTTCATCCTCAGCATTTAAAAAAGGAATATTGAGTCTGTCAGGTAGTTGCACCGAAAATTTACTTCACCACCTGCTAGCTGAAATATTGCTTTTATGGATTTACATTGTATTAAAAGGTCACTGGCTGTTTAAGTCTTAAACAGTTTTAATCATTCTAAAAGTCTCTTAACAGTAAGAAAAGGAAGCTCAGAACAAACAGCAGCAGGGATTCTAATTAAAAGGGCCAATTCATCTAATTTTATTTGGGGTTAATTATTCAGGATTCACTCTATGATGTGTAAGGAATAGCAATTAGTAATTTTAGTGATTTGAAGAACATTGGAGGTGTAATCAGTTAAAATGAGTGAGTGTTTACAACACAAGATGTTGAATTAGTTTCTCCCAGCTGGAGAACAGGAACATTAGTCCCCTACAGTTCAGGACTATGAATCGCAGTCCTGCTTAAAATATTCTCTTTAAATTAAAACAAAAAAACAAAAAGCAAAAAAAAAATAATCCACCACATGCCAACAATCATCTGGTAATTTTGTTTACTACATGGAAAGTCAATAGGAAACGTGTACCATGGCAACTTACACATCTTTACCTCCACCCTGCCATCCAACTATTTAAACCCCTGGGATTCACTGGAAACAATTCCCAGCAATCTTCCTATCTGCACAACTCCAGTCAGACTACCACCCCCTTGCCACACTGCCTTTCACCACAACTGGCTGAGATAATGGAAGAAGCATCCTGTGAAACTTTGAAATGTTAATTAACCTCAGCGGTTAAATATACGGAGGAAAAATGACCGTGTGATTAACTTAAAACCTCTAGGTATGATTCCTCCTGCAAATGCAAATCCAAAATAGCTCTGCTGGAATCGCTCTGGACTTCTTCCAGTGTTACTAGAGCCAGAATAAGGTACTAAAGCTTTCAGAAGAAACAGATGAGACTCTGGTGGGGACAAAGGAGCCATATGGGAGAGTGCCAGTGGGGAGATCCAGCGCTGGCTGCCTTGACATTCGGGTCTGAGCTGAGGCAGCAGCTCAAAAGCCATCTTTTACTCCCTCTCAAGAGGTAACTGGGTTTTACCACCACTCAGGCATAGCCGGTGGGACCGGAGCAGGACCCTTTGCAAGTTTTTGCCCACACTTTTGTGACTGTTAAAAGGAGCAGCACTGACACACCATCTCATGCTCACTGAAAGCAATGCTGCTTTTAACGAGCAACTTAATTTAGTACAAACAGACACTGCCTTTAGTGTCCTGCACACAGAGCTTTCACTCCAGCTATGGTCACGAACACAGGAAATCCCCACCACCACAGTGTGCACTCAGAACTAGCTGACCTCCCTCTCAAAACACTCCACAGGCAGTAATTAGCACGAGGGTAGGAGATAAGGGTTCAGTTCCCCAAATTATGCAAAATCTCAGCTGCTTCACCACAGTAAATGCCTCTCATTGTGAAAACAATGGGGTTTTTTGATGAGACTGCGTTTCCATTCAGCTGGTGGCTGTAGACACCAAGTGCTATCCTCCCAGGCAAACCCCAACCAATGCTCCTGCAGCCCCAGTGGTGGCAGAGAGGGACAGACAATCCAGTACAACCTTGTGTTGGATTGTCCTCCCACATGCACATCAGCAGAGCTTCCTACACATCAGGCTCACAACACACAAAGCACAAAGCCATCGACAGAAGGCTGCACTTTGATCTTTAGTCTATTTTTCCATACAAGTGTGGGGCAGAGCACTCCATCTAATGCCCCACATCAACCTCTCTGCCATAGTGGGACTCATGGAAAACCACAACAGTCCTTTACAAAAACTTAGCGAAGGACTAAAGTTGAACTGATGCAAGAAACAGTACATGGAACTTTAAAACTTCAATAAAAATCTGTGCTAAAATAGAAGGTGGAAGAAGAACCATAAGATTTAACAAAAAAAGCTCTAAGCACTCTTCCCTGTTACAGACTTCTTTTAAGACGTTGGGGATGTCACTTAACCCCACTGGGTCTCTGTCCACCAGCATGAAAAGCTTTTCTTTGCCTTCTCTGCAAGGTTTATTTGTGGAAGTGAGCATGAAGTTCATCTTGTGCAGCAATTAGTACAGTGAGATCTCACTTTCAGCTGCAGCTGCTCAGATCCAATAACGGGGACAAAAGTAGTTCTGATTTTATTTATTTTTTTTTAATGACAGAAAACAGCCTGCAAAAATGGAGAGATTTCCATGTAAACAAGTGAAAATCAGGGCATCTAAGTCAGAAGAGAAAACCCTGTCCTGGAGAGGAAATGGGCTGCATTCCCACATAACATCCTTCTCCTCTGAGAGTGAAGGGTCCATGAAACAACGAGGGAAACGTCGCCTCACTCAGAACAAACTGGAACAGGTTATCTATTTGTTTATTAGATTATGGTGTTGAACTCATTTGTTCATTGCTAGGAGCTTCTGACAAGAGATGACATATGCGTTAATTTACTAAAGAAGGCTGTTGTGAAGGAGTTGAAAAAAATAAGCTACACCACTGGATTAGGACCTCATTTCCCTGGCTGCTGTTGCAAAGCACAGTGAAAGTGAGTCTGTTTATTTGGTCAGCCTTCTCCCCTGAGGGAGCAGACAGGGAAGATGGGGACCATGTCCTTAAGTCACAACCTATCTTCAACCAAACTCTCTCTAGTGATGAAATACAAAACACTGCACAGATCACAGAAAAAAGCATCTCTCAGAGCTCTTCACTGCCAAGGGACTTCCTCAAGTTTTGGAAGCTGCAGCCAACAGTTTTAAGCAATGTTGGATTTATCCTTGCCTATGCCTGTTTTTATATTGTTTTCCCATTTTGGGGGCGAGTTGCAATCTGAGCAGTCAGAGGAAACCCATGTGCTGCAGCCTTGGCTTGAGCCTCAGAGTCAGCAGTGGCCTGTGCTGCAGAACATCTGGAAGGACTGGACTGGATCCATTCTCTTTGCCCAGCATGCAAAGGAGAGGGACAACAAAACCCACTGCCATAAGCAGACTATTCCTGGAGGAGGGGGTCAACCTCCCTTCAAGGTGTTCTCTTCACTAAGTCTTCTGCTCATGGTTTGAGACTGGAGCAAAACCACCAAGCAGGAAAGGCAAGCACAGTGCTGAGATGAGCTGATCAAACAAATCCCCATGGACTAGTTTTCAAACTGGGTCACTCATCCTCTGGGTCCTCCCATCCTCTTTGCCACCCCTCCCTATGTCACACTTACAAACATCCAGACTTGGGAGATGAAAGTAAAATGTGTCTTCATCAAATGTATCTCAGTTCACTGTTTACACCAATGCAAACAGCACTGGCTTTCTTCCTCCCACTGCAGTTAGTCAGCGCTACTGGGGAGCAGAAAAGCACCTAAATTTTCTTTCTGCTATAAAATTAATTGTCTTCTAATTCACTGGTGTTACAGTTGAATAGTAAACTACATCCTTAATCCCTGAAGATAATTTAAGATAAAATTAAATGTTAGATACATAGAATTCACCTCTATCATATTTTTTTCAAAATAAATAGCAATGCTCCATACCCAAATTTTAGCGATGGACTTGGCAGTGTTAGGTTAACAGCTGGACTTGATGATCTTGAGGATCTTTTTCAGCCTAAACAATGCTAAGATTCTAGCTCCACACATACATGTATAGAAATATATCTTTATACGGAGTGGTGATGGTTTGGTTCCTTTTGCTGGTACCTACTAGAAATGTCCCATGTGATCTGGCTAGAACATGGAACAAAATCGGGATTAAAATCAAAAGAAAATTAAAAAGAAGGGGGGTTGTTTCTTTCCCTGCACAGGAGGTGCTACCTAGAGGTACTCTATAATCTCTCTACTGTACATCTTGATAACAGAGAAAGTAGAGGAGAAAACAAATGATGCAGACTTTCTCTTCTTGTGGATGAATTGTACCCTGAAACACTGATTCACAAGCTTGCCATACCAATTTTCCAACACACCAAAGTTATCATACATACTTACACTAGCAGTTATTGCCACATTGTGAACAGAAATGCTTTAAAATTTACACTTTTGCATAATTCAACAAAGTAACTGGTTAGGAAAAAACTCACTAAACTGACCTTTTAGACAAGTAACTACATGTATTTTCCCATATTCCACAAAATCTGCTACGAAGAACCACCCCATTCTTCTGGCTATTCACAGCCCAGAGCACTGTGGTGGGGAAAACAAGAGAAAAAAGAGCATTTCCCACCAGGACCACCTTAAAATGGGCAAAGAATTGGTGAATAACAGAGGTACAAAAATGACTTCCCAAGGATGAGAATCATATTCCCATTCAGGACACTGATGACAACAGAATTCACTCCTTAGAGTGACCCTTGGAGTGCCTATCCTCAGAACACAAGCAGGCATCAACACTGGCAGCATGGAACTCGCGCTGGTTTTGGGGGAACGTGGCTCCCATCCTGCACTCCCAGCAGGAATGGCCATGACACTGTACTTCCCCCTAAGCACACACTTTAACCTCCTGACCATTCTGAGAGAGCAGTCAATCAAACCAGCAGTTTTACTGTAACTCTGCTCAGCATACAGTGCCTCCCTTCCAGAGGAAAAAGTGTTGGGGTCTGGCATCAGCCCAGAGCAACTGAGAGGGTGCCCTTGCCATAAAACACACCACACCAAAAGCAGGGTCACTGCACTCTGTTTGGTGTAGAGAAATCTGTGTGGGATCCCTCCCAGACCGAATTAAAATTTCTCTATTTAACCGACAGAAAACAAATTGCTGGAATATTTGTGGATATTGTTAAAAGCAATAATGCGGAAGAAAATTAAAATCCTCTGCTAGGATTGTGGTTTTGTTTGAAAAGCCAGAGATTTTATTCTTAAAATAAAATGTTGTGGAAAAAAATGGTAACAAATTGTAGTAACGTATTGCTACAGTTTCTAGGCTGGACTTTTGAAATCTTCAGCCTGAGGTTTGATTTTCCCTCAGAACTGCTACTTGGACAATTTTAGTTAAACAAAAAATTAAATTAGGCTAGGTGGGGAACCTCTCTTGATTTTCTTTTGTTCTAACCTCTTTTCCCGCTTTGCTATGAGAGAGTGCAAATCTATCCTTTTCAGATTAATGATTGATCTTCATTCTAAATCCCCACTCCAATATTAATAACCTCTCAGAAAACAATTAAAATGGATATACTGCTTGAGTGTGTGCTCAGGGAGGATGAGAAGAGGATAAATCTTCCCTGGTGACAAAAGCCTCTGTCACATTTGGAGGGCTGCTGATGCAGTTGTGATAGACAGTGGTTATCCCCTGTCACATACACACCTCCTCGTGCTTCCACAAGCACCTGCCTGGAGCACTGAAGGGCAGGGAGAGAGTGCTTAGCAGCACAGCAGAAGAGGGGATGGTCCACAACACACCTAAAAAAAACTCCTTTATCAGTGAGCTGGAAACAGGAGGCCTTTTCCTCCATCAGACAGAGGATGAGGCAGAAGAATGAGTTCCAAGTTGACATTATCAGCAAGTGCAAACAGCCAGAGAGACACCTTGCAGGTTCATTGCTTGGAAATCATTTTAATGCACAGAAATGCCCAGTGTGCTGAGGCTTTATGATGAATCATGAAGTCTACGTCATTCAGAGTTGCTTATCAGCTCAGAGAATTTTCTATCCAACGTCTTTACCTTCTTCATGAATCACAGCAAAGACAGAAGTGTCTCCTCCCCCACCTAAGCAGGGCCCTGGAGCTGTGGACTACAATTACTCCTTTGCCTTTTTCCTGTCCCAAGTGAAGCAATGGGAAGGTCGTGGTGCTGATTGTCAATGTGGTGTTCTTACAGTGTAACAAAGGGAAGGCACATTCTCTGCTCTGGCAAGACTGCACACAGAGATAGTTAAGGGTGCAGAGTTTTTTTAGAGGAGAGTCAGAGGGTTGGCATGTCTTGCTGTGAAGGTAGGCTTAGTTGTTCACAGCCTGGAGAAGGCTCCAGGAAGGGATAAGAACACCTTACAGTCCCTAAAGGGGCCTGCAGGAAGGCTGGGGAGGGACTTTTCACAAGGGCATGTAGTGGTAGGACAAGGGGGAATGGCTTCAAACTGAGAGTATGTCTGCATTCGATATAGGGAAGCAATTCCTGACTGTGAGGGTGGTGAGGCACTGGCACAACTTGCCCAGAGACGTTGTAGACTCCCCATCCCTGGGAAGTGTTCCAGGCCAAGCTGGATGGGGCTTTGAGCAGCCTGGGATAGTGGAAGGTGTCCCTGCCTACGGCAGAGGAGGTGGAATGAGATGATCTTTAAGGTCCCTTCCAACTCAAACCATTTGATGATTCTATGACCATCTTTGGCATAGTGAGACAAACTTGAGTCATGCCCTGAGCATTCTCCTAGAGAAGAGCAGAAACATCCTCCTTTGGTGTTTACATGAAACCCAAGAGAAGCAGGTTTTGAAAACTCACACTGCAATTTTGTAATGCATGACTTGCTGCATGCAGTCATTCAAGGTGACTGCTTTATGCAAAAGCAAAGCTCATTCCTAGAGGATTTAAACAATGACAGTCAGATTTCCCTGATGAAAGACACTCAAGTGAGTAACAATTTTATTTAAAGAGAAAACATGTTATTTTTTGGCACCTGGGCTGTCAAGAAAACAAGAAGCAATTGAGAATGCATCTGAGAATGTTCTGAAACTGGCCACTATTTGTATTCCTAAACAAAGGACAAATTTTTGATTTAAAAATACAGGCATGACCTACCTTTAAAACCCAGTGATACATCTGGACAAAACATAAATGTGGATGTTCGTGGTCTTTTAAAAGAATAGGACTCTGCTTTCACAACACTATGAGATTTATGCCATATCCTTATCAGATGATACGTATCACATCATGTCACGGTGATAAACATCTTGATTTATTAAAATCTTTAATTCCCTTGGATTTAAAAGGCTAGTTTGAGACACACTCATACAAATGATCAAGGCTGGAGCTGATCACAAGCACAGTATGGGACACTGACTGCAGCACTGATATCTGCTACCCTCATTCTTCAAAATGTTGCAGCTAAAATCATCTAGCTAAGAGAGGTAAACAAAGGTGTGTGTCAGGTCAGCCAGCAAAACCTTTCAAGGCTCCACAGTCATCATGAGAAAGCAAATAAAACCCACTTTGGCTCTCGTTTACTATATATTTAACATTTGCAAGAGAAAAATCAGATGACTGCTTAAAGCTGGGATGATGCATGCCATATTCAAGCTACTCTTGAGCTTGAAATGTTTAATGTTTTATGTGGTTTGGAAATGGTTTAAATTCCCTGATGAATTTTTCATGCCCATACACAATTTAGCCCTTATCAAAAAATTCCCCTTCAATTATGTACTCTGCAGAAATTCTTTGGAAGAATTCTAGACACTCTTTTGCCCTTTCTTTTGTTTTTTTTTTGTTTACTGTTTTTGGTTTGCCTAGGTCTGTATAAAATATCCTCATTTGGCTATGCCTACTGAAGTTATCTGCACTTCACCTTTTGCGCACTACTCAAAGAAAATCAACTGCTTTCTTCCCCTCTCTCTCCGTGACTTTATCTTAACTATGGAGAATGGCAAGACAGAAGAGCACTGGGGTGAGGCTAAAAAGTTGCAAACCTTTGGCTGGACCCAGCTCTTTGCCGTGACGCACCACGGGGAGCTGTAACTCGGCAGCAGCCGCGGAGCAAAGGCGGGAGAGGAGCATCCTCTGGGCAGCAGAGCTGGCAGCAGGCACGTCACTGCCAGGGCAGGAGCCGTGGAAAACAAGCCTAATTAGAGCACTGCCATGTGCCAGCTATTCTTGGAGGCAGCACAGCCCCTCAGGAGCTGTTGCAGGAGAGCGAAGCGAGGACAGCCCTCGGACCACTGCAGCCCACGTCAGAGGCATCCCCAGGAACACAAAGCCATCCTCCCCTGCCCTGTCCTGCCCTGCAGCCTGGGCTGGAGATACCAAACTGCTGCTGCTGCTGCTTTTGCTCTCTGAACACCTTCGTTACGCTGAGCGCACATCCCCTAAGGTTCCGGGAATATTAACATAAGCCACCCACAAATATTATTTTAAAGAAGTGATTCCCAGAGTCCTCCTATTTTTGGAGAAGCATCTTAAAAAAGCTTCCCTAATATACTGGAACAGGCCCCATATTATCTCCTCATGAAAGGAATCCAACTGCTACGCTTCTAAATTCACTGGTAAGCAGTTCAGACTTCCTTTTATATTGTAAGATTTCCTTCCCATAAGACGCAAGATATATTGCCTCAAGGGAAAAACAGCTTTATGAAGAGGAAGCTACGTGTGCCAGAATTGTTCTCTTCCATTATCTGTAACATCCTTTCTCCCTCCCATTGTTTTAATAAAGTTGGTCACCAGAAGAACCTACAGCAAAAATGCCAATACCCTCAGCAGAGTATCTACCTGCCAAAAGCCCCAAAGCACATCTGCTGTTCTGCAGCCTTCTTGATACTCAGAAAACCTGTTTTCTATGCATGCCACATATGCAGTGCTGATAGAAATGTGACTTTGCTAACAGACTTACTTTTGGCTGTTCCCACCAGAAAAACGTTTGAGGAATGGATGGCTCACCAGTAATCTCCCACCTACATGTATTTTTGTAGCATTTCATTGAATAGAAGGATGAAAAGGAAAAAAACCCAATCAACCAACCAACAACAAAAAAAAAAACCAAAACCACGCATTCAGTGGCAATCAGCATTACAGGGAAGAAAAAAAAAATTAAAAATCTGCTGTCTGATGTTCCTACATGTGATCCAGAGAAACATTCCCCTCCTGCACGTGCTTGCATGCAGCAGGGGCTCAGTTACGCTCTCAAGTTCAAGTGCATGCTTAAATGTTATGTCCCACGGGCCCTCACAAAGCATGTATCAAATTAGGCATTTGCTGGAATGCTTTGCTAAGCAAAAGGATTGGTTTACGAACTTTCCCCAAAGATTCTGCTGAAATGAGGCTAAATGGTTGCAGTGGCAGCTCTCAGGAGATCCCCAATTCTTCCCTGAAGCATTCATTTTGCTAGGATATCCCTCTTGTACATTCAGCTTTGGGGAATCACTACGGGAAACTGGGAGCAGGGAATTCACAGCACTAGAAATGACAGTATTGCCCAGGGTAGCTAAAGTAACCACAAATCCCTCCCCACTGATTCAGATCCCACCAGAGACCCTGACATCTCTTCAATTTCCATTAAAAATCTCCTCTAGAGGGTATAATCTCCCCAAATTTAAGCAGAGGGAAATCCAGAGTTCCTTCAAATCAGAATCCACTTTATTTGGGACAAAAGGAATCTGCTGTCAGGAGGAATGGAGTTTCTAAAAATAAGCAAATATTCCCAGTGTTTCTGCACTCCTCTCCCTGAAGTGAAATGATCAAGAGGATTAATTTTAGAGTATGTACAGTTTTCATGTGAAAAAACCCAAGCTGCATCTTAGCTTTTAAGCAAAGACCAGATGGAAAGTCTATCATTAGAAATGCCAAAGGGAGAATACGCTCAAAGTTCGCTTCAGGATGGAAAGGTCATTTCTAGTCATCCTTGTTTTAAATGTTCTCAGAAGCACTCAAGCTTTTTGTAATAAGATGGCTTTCTTTTAGTTTATCAACTTGATTTCCTTCAAAATAAAATATGAAAAGATCTCCAAAATAAAACAAAAATCACCAAACAAGACAGAAACTTGAAAGGCAGGCGCCAGCTCTCTTTTTTTCCTCTCCAGAGCAAAAGAGTCATTAAATTTTTAATGAATTATTGTTTAGTTGACAAGAAATGCCACAAAAATGACCTGCTGATTCCACCCAGGGGTGTTTACTTAGAACTTCACAGGGAGATTTATTGAGACAACAGGCAACAGACGACATGTCAATGGAGTCTGAGAGGCAATGCTTCGTTCATCAGGTACCAGTGTTGATGAAGAGCATGTCAGGATGATAAGAAATGGATCAGGTTTCTCCACAATGTTGAAAGCAACATCGCAAGCCCCCAGGGAAGGCTTTGTGCAGCTGCCCCACACAAATCCACCAGCCCACCTGCACTGAAAGCACCATGCTCCTGATCCTAAGATCTGAGCAGTCCAGAAAGGACCCCCTTTGGGCTTCCTTACTAGCACACACAGGGTGACTAGGAAGTGACAAAACTGTGATCAGTGACATTCACTGGAGTCAACAGGGTGCCCTGCAGATAATGCAGTGCTTCCAGCTTTACTCCACTGCTAGCTCATATGAGAGCTACAGACACACAGCTCCCTGTGAGACTCCAGCAGTCCCTGATCTCCACGTGCCAGCCAACCGTGAAACAAACCCTGTGCCCATGAAGATCAGCCCACAGCTGAAGTACAGGATGTAATTAATCCCCCTGGCACACAGTTTCCAAACCTTAACAGGAAAATATTTGATCAAAGACAGAAAATTCCATTCTCCTGTTTTCCAACAAATATTTAAAAACAACATCAATATGGCGATACAAAACTGACATTTTCACAGTAATCACATTTGTGTCCTGGTGCAGATTATTCTCAATAAAAACTGGAGCTACTGGCTAAAGCTAAAGGAGTTCTATTTCCTTGCAGGCTGTGACTTTTCTGAGCTCTAGTGGGCCACCACTGACAAGAAGTATCTGGCTTCAGGTCTTCCTCTATACAAATCCTCTCAGAGGAGCCATTGCTGACCTAACCAAGCAGCAACTGGGCTGTGCAAGTGTCAAAGGGAAATGTGCCCTGCAGTACCACTGAATAAGGGGCAACCAGACAAAACCAAGATTCCATTCCCAAACAGCTTGCTAAAGCATTGGGAGCAGCAAACAAATGCTTTGTTGTTTCTTGGCCACTTGCAAATGGTGATTTTTCCATACGAAATAATTAACAAACAAGGACAGAATCCTCCAAGCTCTCTTTAGAAATCTTTTCAAAACACACTCTCATTTTAATCATTTACCGTTTGCAATAGAGAAGGAAAACAAGGACGTAAGAAATGTGACACGATCAAACCTTCCTTAGTTCCCACAAATAGACATTCACTGCCTTCCAATAGTCTTGACTAATCTTTTTAATAAGTAGTGAAAAGATTTCGCAATTAAATGCTTAGAGAAATAAGATGCATCTTCCTGCTCCTTCTCATGCCTCATGAGTTTTCCAGCTCCTCTCATAAAGATCTTTCATTACTCTGGGCATGACGGAGCCAGAACTGCTACAAGAGAAAGCTCTGATTTCACTTTCATGTCAGTCACTGTCCAAATGCCCAGAAATTTCTTCACAGCTCTTGGACCACATGGGGGGAAAAAAGCCCCCGCAAGAAAAAAAAAAAAAAGAAAAGGCAGTTTCAGTCTTAAGATCAGAACCACATTTGCTAGACAGGTTTCTCGGAAAGAAAACCCACTGGACTCAGTGTAAACTAAGCAAATTTGGTCAAGCAGCAGTAGATCAAATAGACAGGGAGCCTCACAATGCCCCTCCTGCAGCCCCACATTTGTGGAGACAACTGCACTTTGCTCTGATGAAAAGTGACCTTTAGGCCCTGACATTTAGGTCCAGATTCTCCTACTTGTGTCACCTCCGCCTCCAGTTTCACAGGTCAGATTCACAGCACTTCAAATAGTTGGCAACATTCATCAAACACGAGCCCATGTCTTGCCCAACAGAGTCTTAAAATGGAATATTCCTGCCCCACAGTCCCATGCCATGCTGGATGGTCAACTTACACGAGGTACTGGATGTGCCGTATCTCTTCGGAAAATCAACATACCAAGCGAAGGCTCATCTCCCAAAATAGTCGCCCTGCTACTTTATTTCTCTTTTATTTGTTTCCCTACTGCAGTTACAAAACACATTCTCACTGAGGCAAAAAGGATCATTAGCCAGAGAGCTTTTGGATGCAAAGAGGCAGTGCTAAATGTGCACCAGAAACAGGAATATTATAATGGCCTTCCCACATGAGAAAGCATAAAAAGGCAAATGGACCCTCCATTAGCTTGTCTCCATGAAATCTCAGGAAAACACCATATACTCAGAATGGAATCATGGTGATTGGGAAATTTATTGTTCAAAAAGTCCAACACTGTTTGCAGGAAATATCTCAGCTGTGGTCATGCATCACACCCCTTGTGTTGGATTAGCTGCTACATTTACACTATTTTCTGTCTCTCCAACAAGTGTGATTTACTGGCATGGAGAAATATTTTAAATATCCTCAGTTTTCAGGTTCAGCCAAGCCAATTGTTCCTGCAACTATGTCTGAAAGACTCTTGACCCTAATAAGGGATGTAAAGAATTGAACAAAACATAGGGATCTGGCAGCCAAAGATCCACCAGCCCAACCCCTCCCTGCTGCCACAAGGTCACCTCTCCCTCTTGAGGGCCTATGTCCCATTTTTGCACACACACACAGGCTGAGCACCTGATGCACCAGGAGAAGTCGGTCAAGTATTCTGTTACAAACCCAACAGATTTTTCAGCTGTAGAAAAGGATCACAGCATCAGACTGTGCAGGATCACTGTGGGCATGGATAGGTTAACAAGAAGAGATCAATTGTGAATTTAATTCAAATCTAAGGCATTGAATGGACTAAGCAGAAGATGAGGAAGATACTACAATGCTTCATGCATTATCTGGTACCACTGCATGGTATCCTATCCATGCTGATACCAGAGGAGATGCAGACCAGCTGTGATTTTACCCAACTCACACTTTCCTCATGCACTCCCTCTTGTCTTTATAAATTGATTTTTACGTAAGACAGCTGTGTCAGACCTGAGCTCTCAGTGTAATTTTCCCCCATGCCTGCAGAATTAATTCAGTAAGCCAGGTTCTATTTCTCCTTGGGCACCACACAAAGAATTACAAATAGCTCTACTTGTGCCCAGCTGGTACAAAAGTGATGTCAAAAGTATAAAAGGAAGGGAGAAAGGACCCAATTACAAAAGCAAGGTCTGTGAGGTAATCTTGGTCCCAGGACAGTGAGATATGGCAATTAGGAGCATTTTATCTATCTGTCAGTTGGGGTCATTCGATGAGCTTGTTATCCAGAGGAAAGGTGGCACCTCAAAATACCAATTACAACTTTCCAGACTTAAACTGTGCTTCAGCCTCTTCTGCCCCCTGTGTCACCATCTCCAATATGACAGGAAGGTCAGAATGAGCAATAGGAATTCAGCTTTCAAGAAGCAGTCCAATTGTACTGCAGATTAAAAACCAATTAGCAGTTTTGCAGAAGTTGTGCACTCTGGTTGGGGGGCTGCCAGGCTGTGCTGAGGAAGTGCATGGTGTTGACTTCCCAAACTGAGTCACTTCTGTAAGTCCTGAGGTGGTATTTATAGAGTTGGGGGAAAATTTCCAGGAAACATCACTTACTGGTACTCACAAAAATAGCAAGGAAAGTCTTCAATTACAAAACTTTTAAAGAAAAAAGTCTTTCTTCTTTATGACAAGAGAGCAGTCTCTTGTGATTTTCTTGGAAAAAGTCACAATTAATAGTGTTCCTTATTTCACTTTTCTTTGACAGTAGTAGATGTTACTCCTAAGATATTCATTCTGTACAGCTGCAAGGTTGGGGTTTTTCTCCTCTCTTCTTATTTCCAGGAAAGGACACTGAAGTCAGCCTTGTCTCCAAAAACTTTAGCAAGACTTGAACGAACACAGGTGCCAACAACTCAACCACAGCAGTCCAGATCAGCCCAAATCTTTTACCCAACTGTCCAGGACCCCGATTTGGGAGAATGGTTGTACCCTTCAGAAAACCACTTGAATCTGCAAGTAGATCTGTTACTGATTGACTTCCAGTCACCTGCAGAAATGAGCTGGTCCCCCTGCACAAACTGGACGTGCCCTGGTATCACAGAGCACACAAAAGCAGAGGAAGGGCACAGACTAGTAGCTGGATCAGTGCCTGTTCCCCTCCACACATGCAGCAGTGCCCTTATGTCTCCTCAAAGCCAGGGACTAAGCCAAGCTTTTAGAAAGGTTTTGTCCCTGAAATAGTTTTAAGGATGCAACCACAAATCTGTGCACTCACAATCATTTCAGGTATTTCCCTTTCTTTCCATTAAACACACACAGATTTATGCCCTTGCTCAGCAAGGGTGGGCAGACCATGCCAGGCTTGGTGCCCTAAGTAGCCAGCATACTCCCCTGGAGAGGATGCAGACTAACTGACCACAGAAGTACAACTTTTTGGAATGAACAAGAAATTTTTTAAAGTATAAGATACAAGCACACATACTTGCCCCCATCCCATACACAAACTGCAAATGCTTCAATTTATTACTGTGACTTCCAGACTGCTCCTATCACTGCTCTCCCTCTGAGACCTGGGGCCAACATTGGCCAAGTGGTCTTTGAGAAGGACTCAGAGGTGTTTCCCTACGTGTCTTACACAAATCAGCAGCTTGGATGAGGACGAAAAAACAGGATAATGAGTAAAAGGCTGCTGGCAGGAACTCAAGCAGTACCTGCTCTGCCTGGTCTCTCAGCCAGGCTCTCCTGGCACGGCTGCTGGGAGGGCAGGTCGGGTCCAGCTCTCTGCCAAGCCGTCAATCAGCACAGCTCACAGTCTGTGACACTCATGAGACATGACACCCCGTGCAATGCAATGGAGACCCAACAAGTTTGTTTTGCACATGCCACTGCAGCGTTGGCAGATACAGCAACATGCTTTGGCTCGCACTGACATGGGAAGCATTCGAAGCACTCGTGCAGAGATAAGAGGCTCCCCTCGTCTCCTGCCTGAGACACACTGACCTCCCCTCCCTCCCTTCTCCTTGGCGTTGTCAAAAATACAAAAATCTGTCCCTTATGTTTCCAAATGCGTCTATTTTATGGGGTACTTCCCCTTTTTCTTTTTTTTCTGAGGCCAATTAAAAATAAAAGTTTAACAGAAAGACAACAAGGGGAAAAAAAAAAAAAAAAAGCGTCTGATACCATTGGATCCAGCCTGTAAGGATCTCACACATAAAAGAATTATGTCCCTGAGCACTTTCCAACAGACTTTCAGAAAATTTCATCTTTCTACTTCCCTGGCTGGATAGTCTGTTTGAGTAATTTTCTCTTTCTCCTGGGGCTGGTTGCTAAGAGACGCGCTATTACTTCTCCCTCTCTTATGACCCGATTACTGTGATCAGCAAAGACAGCGTGCAGACAACAGCCTGACACGGCTCGTACAGGAACATCGGGCTCGTTACAAAATGATGGACTGTATTAACACTCCGCAGCCCCTTCGCTCGCCATGGCCTTTGGAGAGTCTCCAGGCACAACTGGGGGCTTTTACTTCCCCAGCTTCTGAAGTGCACGTTCAAACATTTTAAATCACAGGACTGGGAAGGGAGAAGAATGGACTTTTACCTCCTGTGCTTCACTGTCTGACAGCCAGAACGGTGTTAATGGATCCTTACTGAGCAACCTTCCTTTTCTTACCCTTCCCAAGAAGTGGTCTAGGAAAAATGATTACTGCTTTTCACCCTCTCAAAAAATAAACTTTGCAAATACACAGTGCAGTTCGGGCCAGAACATTCCCTTGAAGGGTCTGACAGCACGTTGTAAAGCTGATCATGACGCTTGAGGGGCTAAAGAGGCAAGCTGGTCCTGCAAAGAGCTGAGTTGGATTGCTCTGGATAAGGAAAGCAGCTGGAAATTGAGCCAGCTGTAGGTGCCCAGTGGTCCCAAGGAAGCTACTGGGATGTCCAAGAGGCTCCCAGCTCATGCAGAAGCAGCCACAGCCTGGCACTGTACCCTCTGCAAAAAAGAGTAGGAGATGGAGCCAGTGGAGGAGATAGGAAATTTGGAGCACAAATTGGGAGCTTGCCCTGAGGGATACATGGGGCAAAACGTTGAGGAAAGTTGATTTTGTTGATGTTACTACCAAAGAACTGGTTTTCTAAGAAGGAGGTCATCAACCTCACAGACTGTCACACTTGGTAAGAATTCAACTCTCATCACATTCACTTTTATAATGTAAATTTCAAACTTCTATACTTTCTTCTACTAAACCTACTTTTGAAAGATTGTGTTTACCCACACTGTTTTGGTACCATTTTCATACTCTTGAAGGCCTCTCCTCCTCTCAACAGCTCACTCAGGACAACTCCTGTGGCAGGACCTCCAGGCAGACCCCCACACCACAGGCAGTGCAGAGTATTCAGAAACACCAGTTGATAAAACTTCTCAAGAGGACCTTGTAACAGAGACGACCCAGAACACATGTTCTTTCCTCATCTCCATGTCATTTCCCATAAATTCAATGCTTGGCACAACAAATGCCAGCTGTCATGACAGTGCAATTTCTACCCACCAGCCCGTAATACCAGGCTTGGCTTAATGACTTGATCATGTCTAGATGAAACCAAAACCTTTCCTTAGTCATTGTCATCACAGGAATTAAGAACTGGAAGAGACATGTGAGTCTTTTGCACTTCAGCTCCCCAAGTAGTTTGGGTAAATCCCCAGTTGAGCCCCTGGAGCACGTCTGCACTTTATTCCACGACTGTGACTTTGTGGTGTGTGTGCTGTGCTGGTTAAAGAAGAAGGGGAATTTTCAGACAGTGGGAAACTAACTCACTGCTTATTAGGAACTAGAGCATATTCCTGCTCATCTCCTGCAAAGTCACCCTCCCTGGGCCAAGCAGAGCCACAGGATTTTCAGTCCTGCTCATGGACCCTCAATTCCTGTGCCAAGTCCATCTAAACATGCTTTGCTTAGCAACAAACATTTCAGACCTTGTATATTTAGTCCAAATTGTAATTGTGTAGGATTCACTGCTACAAATGCCTGCTCTCTGGCCTCCAGAACAGCTTTTGTGGCTTCAAGAGCTGCCCATTCAGTCTTCCAACCTTTTATTACACCAACCTGTAATATAATCCAGTAGACATTTACTGGTTGCTCTGATTTAGCAGGACTCAGCCTGGAAAAATAAAAACATGGTAGGTAGAGAAAAGGAAAAGTATACATATAATCTTTTATTACAATAGTTAGTTTTCAGTGAGTAGAAGAGCAATATTGTGTGAAGAAGGGCAAAAAATAAAAAAATATTACTCAACTGTTAACTGTCATACAACAATTGTTATTATTTAACAGACTAGCATCTGGTGGATGTTAACATTTCAGATTAAAATAAAATGGACAAGTACTGCCTGCTTGAATTCAAGCTATTTCTGCACTAGCATTGCTCTCCTGCTTTGACTGGGCACCACAGCCATGTAAAACTACATACAGGATAAACATTATCTTTTTAATAGAGGCTTGATATGGTCCATGACAGATGTTTGCAATTCAAGTTATTAAATGATAGTTCCCTTCCATTTCAGTGTGCCAGAAATGTCTTCTCTCTCTTTCTCCCCTTCTCTTTTTTGCCCTTTTTCTTTATTCTACCCAAACTATTGTGGTTCACAGAACAGGCCACTGCTAAGATGAATCATTATTTGATGTTTGAAATAATGAAGTGGAAAAATTAAATATAGTATCCTGGAAGAACAGACAGACAGGAGAAAAGAAAGTGAAAAAAAAATAGGGCAGAAAAAAATTAAGACTCTACCTGCTGAGAACTGCAATGTTTGCTTTATGATACCAAATAACCAAGAAAATACAAGCTCACTCACCAGAATGAAACCCAAGTCTAGGCACTACTTCAAGTAGTTCCCAAATAAGAGGCAATGTGTAACAGAGCCTGTGAAAATTTAATATTTGTAATTCTAACAAAACACAGTCAGAATACTTAATAAAACTTGGTGGCTTGACTTGACATTTTGTGAACTACAGATGAGTATACTGGTTCAATAACAGTTTTTATGCACTTGTTTTATGCTGCATTTTTCCCAGGGCCTTTCCCTGAGGTGATATTTCAAAAAAGAAAATGCTCATCCTGAGAGCAAAGCCAAGACACAGTTCTATGGATTTGTCTCTGAAAAAAAAAAAAA